>OW240920.1:146023033-146046643 GCA_933207985.1 Pelobates cultripes | reverse complement strand
GGAGAGGGATATTATCAGACAGGGTGAGGGGGACGCTGGGTGACTCGGGGCGAGGAGAGGGATATTATCAGACAGGGTGAGGGGGCGCTGGGTCACTCGGGGGAGGAGAGGGATATTATCAGACAGGGTGAGGGGACACTGGGTCACTCTGGGCAAGGAGAGGGATATTATCAGACAGGGTGAGGGGGACGCTGGGGCACTCAGGGTGAGGAGAGGGATATTATCAGACAGGGTAAAGGGGCGCTGGGTCACTCGGGGGAGGAGAGGGATATTATCAGACAGGGTGAGGGGACACTGGGTCACTCGGGGCGAGGAGAGGGATATTATCAGACAGGGTGAGGGGGACGCTGGGGCACCCAGGGTGAGGAGAGGGATATTATCAGACAGGGTAAGGGGGCGCTGGGTCACTCGGGGCGAGGAGAGGGATATTATCAGACAGGGTGAGGGGGCGCTGGGTCACTCTGAGCGAGGAGAGGGATATTATGAGACAGGGTGAGGGGGACGCTGGGTGACTCGGGGCGAGGAGAGGGATATTATCAGACAGGGTGAGGGGGCGCTGGACCCTATACTAGTATTATATGTAAAAGTGGTGGCTGTGAGATATGTTAAATTGATCTATGATTTCAGAGGGACAGTTTAATTATTTGTCATTTTTAGGAGTATAAAATGTTTTCTATTCTGTTCAGATTATTTATTTTGTAAGCATTTTTTACGTTCGTTTTATCATGACGGTGGACCGTGTGCTGTGTGCAGATCATAGTATCCCCAGCCTAACCTGACAAAGGGGTTTTCAGGCTACGCGTTAGTAAAATCAAAATGAAGGTAAAAATGTTCTGTAAGTAGTTTTCGGAGCTGTTGAGCCCATATTGTCACATGTCTGAAGTGTTTGATGTTCTGAGCTGTCATCCTTCCGGCTCGTCTCCTGAACTCAAACCACAAAGAATCTAATTAAAGCTGCCCGCGTATCCTCTTCCTGCATTCACCTATCAGCTCACCCATTATCTGATCTCCACGTGTGGGGAACACAGAACGTCAGAGACCAGCAGGCCTGCTCGATTAGGACAAGATTAGCAGGGCCGTACAGAAAGGAGACAAAACAGCGCCAAATCTTTTTTTCCCGCTTGCAGCTTTTGAGTTTCCTGAGTACCTGGAGCAAGCACACTTGCTCCTTTTCACCACTAGGTGGCAGACGTTAAGGCGTGAAATTTTGGGGGAATAAATTATCTTTAGCATTTATTTAGCTCAACTTATTCTGCAGAGATTTACAAAATCATAAAAGGGGAACAAACAATAAATGAGATAATCACACAATGTTACAGGAACAATAGGTAGATCGATGAGGACCCTGCTCAAACAAGCTGATGGATGATCAAAGTGCTTTTCGAGGGCTCCAAGCACTCCACTTGACACCATAAGCACCACAGACCCCACGAACCGCCGCAGCTTGGTTGGGGTCTCGCCCAGTGGCGTACACACCGGGGTCGCATGGGTCGCGGCTGTGACCGGGCCCAGCCCACCAGGTGGCCCGGCCGCCCTGCAACCTGGTATGTACCCACTGTGGCCAGTCTCTTCTCCTGGGGGGCCCAGGAGCCGGCCATCTCAGGGCCCCAACGAGGCTGGCCCTGGTGTCACCCGGCTGGCCGGTCCTGCAGGCGCGCGAGGGAGCACTCTCCCACGTGAGTGCTTCCCCTTCAGCTCCCTCGCGCACCACACTGATACCGGAGCCGGAAGACGTCATCTTCCATCTCCGGTATCAGTACGCGACACGCATGGGAGCTGAAGAGGAAGCACTCAGCCAGGGAGAGTGCTCCATCGCGCGCCCGCAGGACCGGCCAGCCGGGTGACACCACTGGACCCCAGGGAATCCCCTCAGCTCTCCCAAAGGTAGGGAGGCTGGGGGGATTAAATTAAAAAAAAAAAACATGTGTGTGTGTTAGTGTGTGTGAGTGTGTGAGTGTGTTAGTGTGAGTGTGTGTAAGTGTGTGTGTGTGTGTGAGTGTTAATGTTAGAGTGTGTGTGTTAGTGTTAGAGTGTGTGTTAATGTTAGAGTGTGTGTTAATGTTAGAGTGTGTGTGTTAGTGTTAGAGTGTGTTAGTGTTAGTGTGTGTTAGTTATTATTATGATATTTATAGAGCGCCGTCAAATTCCGCAGCGCTTTACAATGGGTGGACGAACAGACATGTAGTTGTAACCAGACAAGTGTGTGTGTGTTAGTTATTATTATGATATTTATAGAGCGCCGTCAAATTCCGCAGCGCTTTACAATGGGTGGATGAACAGACATGTAGTTGTAACCAGACAAGTTGGACACACAGGACCAGAGGGGTTGAGGGCCCTGCTCAATGAGCTTACATGCTAGAGGGAGTGGGGTAAAATGACACAAAAAGGTAAGGATAGTATTAGACTAGTGACAGTTGCAGAAGAGGAATCAGTCAGGAGCTATTAACAGTTTAATTGATACGCTTTTATGGAGAAGTGGGTTTTTAACAATTTTTTGAAGGAGTGGAGACTGGGTGAGCATCTAACGGAGGAGGGAAGTGAGTTCCACAGGAACTGTGAAGCCCTGGAAAAGTCTTGAAGGCGAGCAGTGTGTGTGTTAGTGTGTGTGTGTGTTAGTGTGTGTGTGTTAGTGTTAGAGTGTGTGTGTGAGTTAGTGTGTGAGTGTGTGTTAGTGTGTGAGTGTGAGTTAGTGTGTGTGTGTTAGTGTGTGTGTGTGTGTTAGTGTGTGTGTGTTAGAGTGTGTGTGTTAGTGTTAGAGTGTGTGTGTTAGTATTAGAGTGTGTGTGTGTGTGTTAGTGTTAGAGTGTGAGTTAGTGTGTGAGTGTGTGTGAGTCAGTGTGTGAGTGTGTGAGTTAGTGTGTGTGTGTGTGTTAGAGTGTGTGTGTGTTAGTGTTAGAGTGTGTATGTGTTAGTGTTAGAGTGTGTGTGTTAGTGTTAGAGTATGTGTGTGTGTGTGTTAGTGTTAGAGTGTGTGTGTGTGTGTGTTAGTGTTAGAGTATGTGTGTTAGTGTGTGTGTTAGTGTTAGAGTGTGTGTTAGAGTGTGTGTGTGTGTTAGTGTTAGAGTGTGTGTGTGTTAGTGTTAGAGTGTGTCAGTGAGTGTGTTACTGTGTGTGTCTGTTACTGAGTGTGTTAGTTTGTGCGCGTCTGTTAGTGAGTGTGTGTTTTGTAAGTGAGTGAGTGTGTCTGACTGTCAGTGAGTGTGTATGTATGTCTGTCACTGAGTGTGTGTCTGTCAGTAAATGTGTGTGTCTGTTAGCTAGTGTCTATGCGTCTGTTCATGAGAGTGTGTGTGTGTCTTAAGCACTTACCTTTCTCCAGCGCCGGACTCCCTTGGTGCTGGGGATCTCTCCGCCCCGATCCGCCACTCTATGCGCATGCGTGGCAAGAGCTGCACGCGCATTCAAACCGCCCATAGGAAAGCATTATTCAATGCTTTCCTATGGACGTTCAGCCTCTTCTCACTGTGATTTTCACAGTGAGAATCGCAGAAGCTCCTCTATCAGCTGTCAGTGAGACAGCCACCAGAGGCTGGATTAACCCTCAGTGAAACATAGCAGTTTCTCTGAAACTGCTATGTTTTCAGCTGCAGGGTGAAAACTAGAGGGACCTGGCACCCAGACCACTTCATTGAGCTGATGTGATCTGGGTGTCTGTAGTGGTCCTCTAAGTGTATGTGTATCTGCCCCTACGACCAGGTGCCCGCCGCCATGTGTTGCGGCCCCAGCCCGCGCAGAGTAAGCGCGTGTGGGGGGGGGCCCACGGATCAGTTTTCGCACTGGGGCCCCATGGGTTGTGTGTACGCCACTGGTCTCGCTGTCTCCTACCCACCCTGGACCTACAACAAGGCTCCAGGTTCCAAAGGGTGAACCTCTCTTTCCCCAAAGAGTGAAGCAGGAACAAACTCTTAAAAGAGCTTAGTGATTATCCAAGGGAGTATGAAGAGCATAGCAATCCCTTGTAGCAGATTCCCACAATAAGAGACAGGACTCTAAATTGGAAGTGAAGTAGAACTGAGGTTTAATGACACATACTCTGATTTTATACAATTCTCCCATGCAAGGGAGACACCCACAGACAATTAGGAATTATCCAATCACCAACAGGTTGCATCCCACACATCCCCTCCCCTTAGCCTTAGAGGTAACATAGTTAACCGTACACACATTTTACACACTTTCTATAACTTTAAAACTATACATCATATTCATATAGAACTTACATTTTCTGAATCAGCATACATAGTGAATAAACATATCCAAAAATCATTAGAATCCGTTCAGCTATTCGGGAGTTAGCTGGAAGTCATATTTTAACTTCGCACATTTTCATGCCCAAAACAGTTCCAGAGAATCAGGTTGTGCGGCCGGTCTATTTCCCATGTTAAATATAATTCAAATAGGTGAACGGCAACCATTCGAATTGTGGAACGATGTTCAAATTGTCGAACAAAGTTCTAATTGTCGAACAGCGTTCGACTCTATTCAAATGGGTTGAAGTCTGGAGAAGGTAAAACTTCAGCGGTGTTTGTGCCGTCGAGTAGCCGATTTCAGTTCCATGAACTCGACGGCAAAACACAGCTGACCGCGTTTAGCTGAATTATAATGGCCGCCGCCACATGTTCGTTTGTCGAATGGCGGCCACTTCGACTACTTCAGCACTTCAGCTGCATCCGAAGTGCCAATTTAAAAGTACAGATCCTTTCCACCCTTAAATGGGTGAGTTTGCCACATAAAACACAACAGGAAGGGCATCGGGTGGATAGCGACCAAACAACATGGTGGGAAAGTAGCAGAGCTGGGGGTGAGAGTGGAATATGGGCCTTTAGGAGAGAGCGAGAAATGGGTTTGTGACATAGAAATTACTCGGGGGTCCATAAGCATTTCTGAACAGATGGGTTTTTAGGGACTTTTTAAACAATTGAAGACTAGGGGAGAGTCTGATGGCGGTTGGCATTCTATTCCAAAGTAAGGGAGCTGCCCCCGAGAAATCCTGCAGGCGTGAGTTAGCAGTAAGCATGCGAGCAGTGGACAGGAGAAGGTCACCGGCAGAGCGGAGAGACCGAGAAGGGGCATACCTATGGATCTGCGAAGCAATGTAACAGGGTCTGAAGTTGGTTAGAGATTTATAGCTAATGGTTAATATTTTGAACTGACACCTATAGGATACAGGGAGCATCTTGTGTGAGAAAGGGGCGAACATAGGTGATATTTTTAAGGTGGAACTGACAGATTTTGGCAACAGACTGGAAGTGAGGTGTAAAGCAGGGACGTATCTTACACGAGGCAAACAAGGCACCCGCCTTGTGCGGCACTTTTCAGGGGGCGGCAAAAAAAGCTGCCCCCAAATATCCAGACAGATCCCTTGCTTGCCTGGTGTCCTGAGGGACTCAAGAGCTGGCCAGCTAGCCACTTTTGACCCCCCTCAGGCTGGCGGCGGGCAGCAGACAGCGAGGGAGAAAATTCACCTGAGCTCTTCCTGCTCAGCTCCCTCTGTGCTGCTTAATGAAGCCAGGAGCCAGAATATGATGTCAGACCGACTCCCGGCATCACTAAGCGGCGCACGAGGGAGCTGAGCAGGAACATCTGCCTTCAAAAGCCCTGTCTGCTCCACAAACCAAATATTCTACGAAATTCCATCCCTCTCCCTAACTAGTCCAGCTGAGGGCAACTGCCATGCCATTCTTATAATACATGTAGCATGTCATTAATATCATACATGTAGCCACGTCATCAATATCATACATGTAGCATGTCATTAATATCATACATGTAGCCACGTCATCAATATCATACATGTAGCATGTCATTAATATCATACATGTAGCCACGTCATTAATATCATACACGTAGCATGTCATTAATATCATACATGTAGCATGTCATTAATATCATACATGCAGCCACGTCATTAATATCATACATGTAGCCACGTCATTAATATCATACACGTAGCATGTCATTAATATCATACATGTAGCATGTAATTAATATCACACATGTAGCCACGTCATTAATATCATACATGTAGCATGTCATTAATATCATACATGTAGCTGTGCCATTAATGTCATACATGTAGCCAGGTCAATAATATCATACATGTAGCTGTGCCATTAATGTCATACATGTAGCCATGTCAGTAATATCATACATGTAGCCACGTCATCAATATCATACATGTAGCATGTCATTAATATCATACATATAGTTGTGCCATTATTATCTTATATGTAGCATGTCATTAATATCATACATGTTGCAGTGCCATTAATATCATACATGCCCCGTCATTAATATCATACATGTAGCCATTCCTTTAATGTCATACATACATGCACAAACAATATTTTGGAATCACTGTGTGATGTGTTTGTAACATTATAAACCCCGTGGTCCATGTTGACCGAAGAATTTGACAGCAGATTGATACTGTATCAAACAGAGGAACATTGTGGGAAGAGAGCGCTGAGTCCTTGACTGAAAGCAGTGAGACGCAATGAAGATTAGGCTGAGATCGAGTGACTGGCGCAGACTGACAGCGACAACATGAAGGATGACTGAGAGGATCTGGGGAGGTCGGGGGCCACGGCTAGGTATGGCTCACTGGGACCGAGGGGTGAGTGGGCGCATTGCTCCGTCCCCAGTTCTGGGTGCAAACAGACTGAATGAGGCAGGGGCAAAATGGAGCAAGAGTAGCTACGCCGACCTGAATGTTCTGACACCAATGGAGGTGAGTCCAAGAACACAGAGACTAGGAGCAAGGGAGATTGCAAAGACAAAGAGGTACGTGTCACTTTAACACGCAGTGTGTGGCCTCCCAAGTGACATGCCGCAAACCCCCCACCCCCATGTTTCTCTGTATCTGTGTCTTTCAGGATCTACCTGGACTGTCTCCGTGTAGACTCACACAGGATTCGCCTGCTGGTAGTGATGGTGTTCCTGGTTTTTCTGATATTCGCTGTCAGCGTCACGCTGCTCTCCCTCTGTGAGTCCTTCTTCTGTCAATCAATTTTCTAAAGTAATTTGGGTTTTTCTGATTTCCCATGTGTCCTAAATCACAGACAATAGATATCGTTATATTGGACCCTCAGCCCCCTGCTTATGGTCCTTTATCATCTTCACAGTGTGCGCACCATATCCAAGTTAAGATTTCTTTGGGCGCCTGGCAAGGTATCACATTAGGGCCCCTCATGCTTATTTGACAATCATGGTGGCACCGTGAGTTGGCATATCTCTATATTGTTTGAGTGGCCCTTAGACTGCCAAGGGCCCTTGGTGTTATCTAGATTTCCCTGTGTTTAATGCCCCTGGGTGCTGCAGTGCTGATGGACTAAGGGGCTTTATCCACCAAACCTAGAATATAGAGAACTGAAAGCGAAATTGCAAATGTTTGCCCAATAAAACGGGAAAATTCCTCCAAACTCGTTATCTGTTTTTTATGTATTCTTCCAGCTCAGCTTCAGTTCTCAACAATTCCTGGTTTAGTGAATAACCCCACCGTAGGTTTTAGGATAAGAGGACGGACTTTGCGCTCCGCCGTGAGTGTAGGGAAATTCTCACTGTCCAGAACGTTTTGCATTTTCTTTAATCTGATGTTCTGGGCTCATTATCTACTTCCTGTTAATTCACCTTTTATTATATGTGCCATCCCTCCCGATTCCGCCTCTCTCCATGTCAGTTCACTGTTGCTTGTGTCAGACTTGCAGGCCGCTCCTTACCTGAAAAGGATCCAGAAGGAAAAAAGCGAGTTACTTCTTAATATCAGCCGCTGGTTGGAGGACTTGGACAAGCAGCGGAAATTAAATTCTCTAATCCATGAGAACATGACCTCAGTAACTCAGAAACACTTGTCGCAACTCAAGGTCACCCTGCCCCAACTTTTAGTCAAACAGGCTTGGAGTTCTCAGGAGATCGAGCAGCAGGGACGGGAGTACCTGAACGATCAGAAAAACGTCACCAACCTACAGGACAAGTTTCGGAGATTGATTGAGAATTATGTCCTAATCCCTATGGGGAGCCCTCTGCTGAATAACTGCATGAAAATCAGCTCTGAAATTAACCGTGAGCCACCAATTATATTATTATTATTATATTATTATTTATATAGCGCCAGCAAGGTCTGTAGTGCTGTACAATGGATCATCTGAATTACACCTATATTATATATTTGTTTATAGACCAATGAGAAATCTCATCTTGGAACACTTGGATAACAGTTAATAGTTACTTGGTAACAGAGAAAACAGAAATAAAACATAATGAAACATTTATTACAGATACGGCTTCATTGCAGAAACTGAGAGTGTTGGAAGGTTAATAGGGAATAGAGAGTGTGCTGGCAGTGCCAGTGTGACAGCATTATAGCCCCCGGGCAAAGCAGTGCCTGCACAAAAACTCACAGAATTAAAAATGTATATTATCGATCAAATTAAGCTTATACTTATTAGTACCTCTGACAAATGCAATACACACACATAGACTGCTGAATACACGCACACAGACTGCTGAATACACACACACACACAGACTGCTGGATGCAGACTCACACACAGACTGCTGAATACACACACAGACTGCTCAATACACACACAATACTGAATACACACACAGACTGCTCAATTCACACACAGATAGCTGAATACACACAGACATACTGCTGGTGGTTACACACACACAGACTGCTCAGTACACACACAGACTGCTGAGTACACACACAGACTACTGGATACACATACACAGACTGCTGAGTACACACATATAGACTGCTAAATACATATTATAGGAGATGTGGGGAGCTGCAGTGAGCGTGCTGCTCAGGTAGTGTGTGTTCTGGAGGTGTGGGGAGCTGCAGTAAGTGTGCTGCTTTGGTAGTGTAATGTGCCTTAGAAATTAATAAGAGAGCTACAGCAGGTGTGCTACTCAGGCTTTTTGTGTATTTATAGAGAGGTGTAAGAAGCTGCAGTGAGTGTGCTGCTCAGAGTAATTATGTATTTATAGGAAGTGTAGAGCTGCACTTGAGTATGCTCAAGTAGTGTAATGTTATAAGGTGTAGAATTGCTGCAGTGGCGTGCTACTCAGGTAGTGTATAGTATAGGAAATTGTGAGAGCTGCAGTGAGCGTGCTGCTCAGGTAGTGTGTGTTATAGGAGGTGTGAGGAGCTGCAGTGAGCATGCTGCTCAAGTAGTGTGGGTTATAGGAGGTGTAGGGAGCTGTAGTGAGCGTGCTGCTCAGGTAGTGTGGGTTATAGGAGGTGTGGGGAGGTGCAGTGAGCGTGCTGCTCAGGTAGTGTGGGTTGTAGGAGGTGTGGGGAGCTGCAGTGAGCGTGCTGCTCAGGTAGTGTGGGTTGTAGGAGGTGTGGGGTGCTGCAGTGAGTGTGCTGCTCAGGTAGTGTGGGTTATAGGAGGTGTGGGGAGCTGCAGTGAGTGTGTTGCTTAGGTAGTGTGTGTTATAGGAGGTGTGGGGAGCTGCAGTGAGCATGCTGCTCAGGTAGTGTGGGTTATAGGAGGTGTGGGGAGCTGCAGTGAGCGTGCTGCTCAGGTAGTGTGGGTTATAGGAGGTGTGGGGAGCTGCAATGAGCGTGTTGCTCAGGTGGTGTGGGGAGCTGCAGTGAGCGTATTGCTCAGGTAGTGTGGGTTATAGGAGGTGTGGGAGTTGCAGTGAGTGTGCTGCTCAGGTAGTGTATGTTATAGGAGGTGTGGGGAGCTGCAGTGAGCGTGCTGCTCAGGTGTTGTGAGTTGTAGGAGGTGTGGGGTGCTGCAGTGAGTGTGCTGCTCAGGTAGTGTGGGTTATAGGAGATGTGGGGAGCTGCAGTGAGTGTGCTGCTCAGGTAGTGTGAGTTGTAGGAGGTGTGGGGAGCTGCAGTGAGTGTGCTGCTCAGGTAGTGTGGGTTATAGAAGGTATGGGGAGCTGCTGTGAGCGTGTTGCTCAGGTGGTGTGTGTTATAGGAGGTGTGGGGAGCTGCAGAGTGTGTTATAGGAGGTGTGGGGAGCTGCAGTGAGTGTGCTGCTCAGGTAGTGTGTATTATAGGAGGTGTGGAGAGCTGCAATGAGCGTGTTGCTCAGGTGGTGTGGGGATCTGCAGTGAGCATATTGCTCAGGTAGTGTGGGTTATAGGAGGTGTGGGAGCTGCAGTGAGTGTGCTGCTCCGGTAGTGTGTGTTATAGGAGGTGTGGGGAGCTGCAGTGAGTGTGCTTCTCAGGTAGTATGAGTTGTAGGAGGTGTGGAGTTCTGCAGTGAGTGTGCTGCTCAGGTAGTGTGAGTTATAGGAGATGTGGGGAGCTGCAGTGAGTGTGTTGCTTAGGTAGTGTGTGTTATAGGAGGTGTGGGGAGCTGCAGTGAGTGTGCTTCTCAGGTAGTGTGGGTTATAGGAGGTATGGGGAGCTGCTGTGAGCATGCTGCTCAGGTAGTGTGTGTTATAGGAGGTGTGGGGAGCTGCAGTGAGTGTGCTGCTCAGGTAGTGTGTGTTATAGGAGGTGTGGGGAGCTGCAGTGAGTGTGCTGCTCGGGTAGTGTGTGTTATAGGAGGTGTGGGGAGCTGCAGTGAGCGTGCTGCTCAGGTAGTGTGGGTTATAGGAGGTATGGGGAGCTGCAGTGAGTGAGCTGCTCAGGTAGTGTGGGTTATAGGAGGTGTGGGGAGCTGCAGTGAGCGTGCTGCTCAGCTAGTGTGGGTTACTAGGAGGTGAGGGAGCTTACAGTAGGCGGGAAGCTGCTCCAGGCTAGTGTCGTTATAGGGGTGTGTGAGAGCTGCAGGTAGGGGGTGTGCTGCTGGGTAGAGTGTGTGTGTTATAGGAGGTGTGTGAGAGCTGCAGTGAGCATGGCCTGCTCAGGGAGTGTCGGTTATAGGGGGTGTGGGAGCTGCAGGGAGTATGCTGCTCAGGTAGTGTGTCTTATAGGGGGTGTGGGGAGCTGCAGTGAGTGTGCTGCTCAGGTAGTGTGTGTTATAGGAGGTGTGGGGAGCTGCAGTGAGAGTGTTGCTCAGGTAGTGTGTGTTATAGGAGGTGTGGGGAGCTGCAGTGAGCGTGTTGCTCAGGTAGTGTGGGTTATAGGAGGTGTGGGGAGCTGCAGTGAGTGTGTTGCTCAGGTAGTGTGAGTTATAGGAGGTGTGGGGAGCTGCAGTGAGCGTGCTGCTCAGGTAGTGTGTGTTATAGGAGGTGTGGGGAGCTGCAGTGAGCGTGTTGCTCAGGTAGTGTGGGTTATAGGGGGTGTGGGGAGCTGCAGTGAGCGTGCTGCTCAGGTAGTGTGGGTTATAGGAGGTGTGGGGATCTGCAGTGAGTGTGCTGCTCAGGTAGTGTGTGTTATAGAAGGTGTGGGGAGCTGCAGTGAGCGTGTTGCTCAGGTAGTGTGAGTTATAGGAGGAGTGGGGAGCTGCAGTGAGTATGCTGCTCAGGTAGTGTGTGTTATATGAGGTGTGGGGAGCTGCAGTGAGTGTGCTGCTCAGGTAGTGTGTGTTATAGGAGGTGTGAGGAGCTGCAGTGAGCGTGCTGCTTAGGTAGTGTGTGTTATAGGAGGTGTGAGGAGCTGCAGTTAGTGTATTGCTCAGGTAGTGTGTGTTGTAGGAGGTGTGGGGAGCTGCAGTGAGTGTATTGCTCAGGTAGTGTGGGTTATAGGGGGTTTGGGGAGCTGCAGGGAGCGTGTTGCTCAGGTAGTGTGTATTATAGGAGGTGTGATGTGAGTGAGGGTGCTGCTCAGGTAGTGTGGGTTAAAGGAGGTGTGGGAGCTGCAGTGAGGGTGCTGCTCAGGCAGTGTGTGTTATAGGAGGTGTGGGGAGGTGCAGTGAGTGTGCTGCTCAGGTAGTGTGTGTTATAGGAGGTGTAGGGAGCTGCAGTGAGAATTAAGCACTCAGGTAGTGTGGGTTATAGGAGGTGTGGGGAGCTGCAGTGAGGTGCTGCTCAGGCAGTGTGTGTTATAGGAGGTGTGGGGAGCTGCAGTGAGGGTGCTGCTCAAGGTAGTGTGTGTTATAGGAGGTGTGGGGAGCTGCAGTGAGGTGCTGCTCAGGTAGTGTGGGTTAAAGGAGGTGTAGGAGCTGCAGTGAGGGTGCTGCTCAGGTGTTATAGGAGGTGCAGGAGCTGCAGTGAGTGTGCTGCTCAGGTAGTGTGTGTTATAGGAGGTGTGGGGGCTGCAGTGAGCGTGCTGCTCAGGTAGTGTGGGTTATAGGAGGTGTGGGGAGCTGCAGTGAGTGTGCTGCTCAGGTAGTGTGGGTTATAGGAGGTATGGGGAGCTGCAGTGTGTGTTATAGGAGGTGTGATGTGAGTGAACGTGCTGCTCAGGTAGTGTGTGTTATAGGAGGTGTGGTGTGAGTGAGCGTGCTGCTCAGGTAGTGTGTGTTATAGGAGGTGTGGTTTGAGTGAGCACTGTTAGTAGAGGGCACATGTTGGATTCTGTCTAAGTTTGAATAAAACCAAGTGAGGAACTGATCATCTATACCTTTGATTTTGTGCTGAGGTATGAAAATGTTCTGTTAAAGACCATCTGAAATTCTACAAAACTCGTTCTAGTGAAGTTAGCTTGTTCCATTAACTTTAAATATTACTATAAAGGTTTATGAGAGCAGATTTTACATAACAGTTTGGATGAAAGCCCATTTTTAACTTTTTGTTCAAATCTGAAAATGCTATAAAAATGCAGCTCCTGCAGCCAGTGGTTTTCAGTAAACGTGAAGTTAGCTGTCAGAAACCCCCTCTGACGAGTGCGGTGTGTAACGACAAGTGGTTTATCTCCGACAGGCATTGATTGTCCGTTCTGTTCGGCTGGGTGGAAACTTTTCGGACAGTCCTGTTATTTGGTTTCCTCAAACACTATGAGATGGCAGGAGAGTGCCCACTGGTGCCGTACTCATGGGGGGCATCTGGCTGTTATTAACAGCATGGAGGAGCAGGTATGGCCATTTCTAGATGGAAGTTGGGTTCACCCTACTAAACACATCATAACCCGCCACGTCCCATCGTTATTCAGCTCTCTCCCATCCTACAAGTGTTAGTCCCGACGTTAGAACCATCTCATTCAACCTTGCATCAAGTTATCACAACCTCCTCACCACCTCTCACCCATTACCCACCAATCTCTCATCCTCCCAACTTATCTTTTACCTTCATCTTTTTATTGCACTAAATCCCATTCTATCCCATCACCTCCCTTCTGACCCCACCATGTTTCTTCACCGCTTTTAAACAATATCTTCTTTCCTGGCTCCTCAGACGTTCCTCCAGCAGATGGTGACACAAACATCTTGGATTGGTCTGTCGGATCGCTTCCAGGAGGGACGTTGGCATTGGGTGGATGGGACTCCCTATGATGCAGAACCCAAGTGAGTAAATAGTTGGCCTAAATATCAACAATGAATGCATCATGAATTATGACCATGCTCTGCATTTGTTTGGGATTTTGTTGTCTAGATGTCAATTCCATTTTCCAATTGTGCTTGTTACACGAAGATACCCTCCTACCTGCAGAGCCGTTTTGAGAAATTCACTTTAAGTTATGGTAATGATTTATAGTGATTCTAGAAAGCTAAGGACTATTGAGTTATCGAACTTCTAACTGGTGAAACTCTTTGTCAGAATAGTTCAGCAGTAGCGGTCCCCAAGTTCTGAGACAGAGCAAAACTGGGGTGCAGGAATGTGAGCTTTGGTTGGAGAATCAATTTTCCTTCTTGACAGCGGTATGGATGGAACAATTCATATATTTCTTGTTTCATTTGTATAAAAAAGCGTATCCCAAGCTGGAGTTTGAGGTCTGGAAAAGACATGTGCAAAAATGTGGTTGGTCCTTTAACAAATCGATTTGTCCAAAACAAAATCCTTTTAATTCACACTGACATAGCTACATATCATGCTCACTTGTGCATTCTTCCTGCAGATTCTGGAAACAGAACCAACCGGATAATTCTGACAACGAAGATTGCGTTACTTTGTCCAGCGACGCTGGGTGGAACGATGACAAGTGCCGAAAATTGTACAGAAGTGTGTGTGAGCTCAATGCGGGAGAACTCAGCTTATTGTTAGACTCTCCCAATGATTAAGATGGCGTCATTGCGGCATAACACCGGGGAAGTCAATCTCAACGTCTCATTTATTGAAAAATGACATTAATAAAACGCTTGTGTAAATGATGGCAGCATCAGCAGGGTGTTTATGGGAAACTCACAGCTCGATCTAGTTTCTCTCTCGTTATTACAAACGGAAGGCGAGGGAGTGGAGCTATGTTGTAAGTAGCAGTTTTTCACATTTTGGGTTATAATCATGAATCTGGCATTACGCTAAATATTGTACAAAGCTTAGCTTTCTGCAGAGAAATCTGCCAAACTACAACTCCCAGAAATCTTTGCTGTGCCCATAAGTCCGTATTCCCTGCAATACTGTAGAAAGTTAAACGTCTATGATTGACATCCCTGATCGGACAGAGCTTACTGTAAATCCTGCAAATGCTGGAACTTAGAAAGTGCATACCTTTTTTATTTATTATTTTTATGATTTGTTTTTGCATTCGTATTTTAAAACATTATCTTTATATTGCAATAAAATATAATAATCCACTCCAGCGTGTGGGGTGTAACTTAGTGAGCTGGGTGTTGGACCTTTCCCTTGTCCTTTGTTAGTAAATCTGTGCAGAGTAAAGTGATGTTGCAGAACTCGTAGATGGGATTACAGCTTTATAAACCCTGACTAGTTGGATTTGGGAACCACAAGCTACACAAAAAAACATCAAAAGTCACCATCAGTTAAACACTTTTTTTTAAATACTGTCCAAGACATGTATTTTTAAAAGAATCCCTTTATACATATCACACGTGTCCATCCCAATTTCTATACACCCCATGTGGCCATCCCACTGACTTTGGCATTTGGGGCCAAATTAATATTTTTGGGGTAATTTGCAGTAATACAATTTATATATTATATGTACATACATTTACTGTAATGCAGAAAAGTCTTTGTCCTTTTACAGAATAGCGATTTTTTTTCCAGTAAAACATATGACATGATGAAGAAAATCTTCCAAAAATAGAATTCCAGATTTTGGCAGAAGTATGAAAGCAGCGAGTCTGCCCATTTTCCTATCGACGCAATAAAAAGCTGAGACATATTTATTTAAACCCCGAGATTGGACATTAATTGTCAGTTCTACATTCTAATTAGAGCTCTTGGCGGTCATCCCAAAAAATAAAACTTACATTTTGGTCCGAGCGATGAATATAAATGGCGACAGATATGTGGCGTGGACTGGAGCTTCGTTTGCTGGGGATATGTCTGGCAATTTAGCGTTATATATCAAGGGGCAATTAGTGCTTTCATCTGGCTGAGATTCTTCGGGGTTGTAGTTCAAAGTAGGCCGCTAATACGGTGCATGCTCAGGGCCACGGGAAAAAACTGTATCAATTATCTTTCTTTAGATCATCCTTAATGGCCCTGAGTTCTGTGTTTTCCTACTTTAAGTTATTTTTAATGTCAGAGAATGGCAGAAGCTCACTGATTGGTGAGCGTTGTGCTTTTAATATAAATTAGCAAATTAATTCCACGTTAATAGACACAAAACCTACCCACTCCTTCAGACCCCAGGTGCTGTAATCAGAGTTAAAATGAAATGACGCCCCCGTGCAACACGCTTATTTGCATAATTAACGGCTGTCAGCAGCTAATGAGAGAGTGATTATTGGGAAGAAAAGATAGTAAATGAGAGTTTGGTCATACATAGACTAATGTGGAAATCAGGGCATAGATGGCAGGGGCATCAAGTGATGGGGCAAGTCATTCATTCACCCACTAAGAAACCCAGCAACTAACAGACGATGAGACCTCTACAGCAATCACTGGAGCAAAAAACTCTGTGAATTAGAGGCTTAACAGAAATGAAGGGATTTTCAGAAAAGAATTGTCTTCTATATGTCATGTGTTGGAAGTATTATGGGGACACGGCTATCTCCTAGCCACACATCACGCACAGATCATGTGCGTGGCAGAGTCAATAGGCAGATTCCAAGGGCAAATGAGCACATACTCAGATGAATGGACAAATTCTTAGAATGAATGGGCAGATTCTCAGAGTGAATGGGGCAGATTCTCATGGTGAATGGACAGATTCTCATGGTGAATGGACAGATTCTCATAATGAATGGGCAGATTATCCTGGTGAATGTGCAGATTCTCTGGGTGAATGGGGCAGATATCCAGGGCGAATGAGTAGATTCTCAGATGAATGGACAGATTCTTAGAGTGAATGGGCAGATTCTCAGGGTGGACGGGCGGACTCTCGGGGTGAATGGGCATATTCTCAGAGTGAATGGGGCATTCTTAGGGTGGGTGGGCAGATTCTCATTGTGAATAAGCAGATTATCAGGGTGAATGGGGCAGGTTCTCAGAGTGAATGGCAGATTCTCAGAGTGAAGGGACAGATTCTCAGGGTGGGTTGGCAGATTCTCATGGTGAATAGGCAGATTCTCAGAGTGAATGGGCAGATTCTCATGGTAAATGGGCAGATTCTCATGGTAAATGGGCAGATTCTCAGAGTGAATGGCAGATTCTCAGAGTGAATGGGCAGATTCTCATGGTGAATGGGCAGATTCTCAGAGTGATTGGCAGCTTCTCAGAATGAATGGGCGGATTCTCGAGGGAATGGATAGATGGTGAGGAAGCTGAAACATGATTCTTCAAACACTGCTCCCTCATGCGCCCTGCGGTGATGTTGGGAGCCAGGTTATGCTGTCACTCCAGTCCCCAGGATCACTAAACAGTGCGCAAGGGAGCAGTTCTGGAAGAGGTCAAAGATTACATAAGCCCCACACTGGACCCCTTTAAAGGACCCACTCCAGCTCTCCAAAAGGTAGGGAAGATGGGTGAACTTAAATAAAAATAATTTAAAAAAATATTATTTGTCAGTGTTTGAAAGAATGTGTGAATGTGACTTTTAGTGAGTGTGTGTCTGTCAGTGTGTGTCAAATCAGTGAGAGTGTGTGTCTGTCAGTGAGTGTGTGTGTCTGCCAGTGAATGTGTGTATCTGTCAGTGTGTGTTTAATCATTGAGAGTGTGTGTCGGTGAATTTGTCTGTCAGTGTGTGTCGAATCAGTGAGTGTGTGTCTGTCAGTGAGTGTGTGTATCTGTCAGTGTGTGTTAAATCAGTGAAAGTGTGTGTCAGTGAATTTGTCTGTCAGTGTGTGTCAAATCAGTGAGTGTGTCTGTCAGTGAGTGTCCTCTGTGTGTAAGTGTGTGTGTCTGATTCCTCTATGTGTAAATGTGTGTGCCAGTGTCCTCTGTGTCTAACTATATGTCTGTCAGCGAATGTGTGTCTGTGTGGCGGCACCGCTGCCTGTTCGTGAATTGCTGCATTATATTCTGTGTGTTTCCCAGTTATTTTCATATGAATGTGCCTGCTACGCGTTCGGGAGGTCCTACACGAAGGGAATGCATTCACCTCCCGAACGAGGACCACCCAAATAACTCATTTAGAATGTTGGTTTAGAACATTCGCACTTCGTAATGAGGTGCCACAACCACAAACTGCAAGTGAAGCCTCGGCACGTGCCTCCCCTGGGTGGCAGCCCATTCGGTATACATACGCCGTCCAGGAGGAGCATTCACGGATTGCTTCCCACCTCGATCGGTTCCTGAATAAGGACCTCCCCAGTGCCCCTTGGAATGTTCGCACCAATCAATTAGAATGTTGGTAACTTGCAACACAAGTGTGAAACCGCAAGGGAAGTAATTAATGAGTGCTTCCCTGGATGTCCGCCGTTCGTATGGACGAACGCCGGCCAGGAGGAGCATTCGTGTTCCGAACTGGGACGCTTCCCATGCCTGGTTTCACCCAGGAACCCCACAAACGGAGGCTGTTCATGGCGGTTACCATTCTGGGGGTCCCTGAGGTTGGTGGGGACACTCTTTGGGGACAATGGCAGTTTGGCAGGCTTTCTGTAAATGGGAGTCCAGGAGGCAGGAAGCTTTCCCGCACTGGGACTTCCAGGATGAAGACTCCCTTGTCACCGGAGGTGGGAAACCCTGAGGATGGGTGGCGGGAATAGGGGACAAAGGGACTGTTTCCTGGTAGGGGGAGGACAATGGGAGGGGACACTGAGTGGCAGGAACAGTGGACTAAGGGATTGTGGTTCCGGATCCGTTATACGACCCCTAGGAGGGGGAAGGACCCTGGGAGGGGACATTGTCTTTATGTGTGATCCACCCCTTGCATGGGGAAAGTATAAAGCCGAGTGTGACCAATAAAGTAGTTGTTGTACCCCTGGAACTGTGTGTTGTCCAGTTACTGGGTGGGAAATGGGTCTTTGTGCATTCTAACAGACTCTAACTGACTCCCTTCTAGGAGAGGACGTGGCTGAGCAAGTACAACCAGCCGGGTTGCTAGCAGGCCCTCTGCAGTCTGTCAGTGAATGTATGTGTGTCAGTAAGTGTCTGTCAGCTTGTGTCAAATCAGTAAGTCTGTCTGTCAGTGAGTGTGTCCTCTATGTGTAAGTTTGTGTCACTTTTGTGTGTGTGTGTGCCTCTGTTTCCTTGTGGGTAAATGTGTATGTCTGTCAGTGTCCCTGTGTGTAACCTTTAAGTGTGCATTATTTTTTTCATTTTGTGACTTTTATACTTCAGATTAATATTTCATACACTCCTCATTACATACACAATAGTCACATTATATTATATATTTTTTATAAATATTATTTACTTCATTTAACCAGGTTTGTTCTCCAATATGGGATTAACTTAAATATCAGTGTCTGCACGTATCATTTGGAATTTAAATCAATAAAAATTACTTTCTCAAGGCGGGGGTAATTAGGAATTCTTTTTAGACCTCCAGGGGTACTTATCGTTAAAGGTTGGGAATCACTGCAGTACGTAACTGTTTCACTACAGCGTGTATCATTATAATATGTTTATGCATTAGATAAACTGCAAATCTAAATAAAAAGGCAAGTAACCTATAAACTGATTAAAGTATACATTATGCGGAGACAATGTTTGGAATTTTGGTACAAATTTACAATAATAATAATAATAATAATAATAATAATATATGATTATTTTTATATAATGCCAATAGTGAAGATTTTAGTGTGGTATCATTTCCTGACTCTGTATTGTGTCCATTAATCGTATTAGTGGCTCTTTCCCCCAGCACACAGTATACCCAGCGCTAGCGTGTTAGGTCCGGTGAGTCTTAAGCTCGCACAAACCATCAAATGCTATCATTCCCACCAAATAACTTTTCACACCCCGTTCTCGATCTGTAATAACTGCTAAAAGAATTGTAGCCAGTTTCAGTGACACAATAACGCAGGACGCTACAGCCGTGTGACCAATTGTCACATTAACCCATTACTCCTCCATTTCATTTATGGGTAATAACTGTATCACAAGCATTATATACAGAAGGTTAAAAAAGTCTAATTCAAGGTGCAAAGGGGCGTCATGACGTCCTAATCCTGTAACTATGAGAGCTGTATTTGTTGTATTTCTGAATGTCAACAGTTAATTGTCTGTTTAATAAACATGTTCAACTGATTTTCAATAAAGGACTAAAAAAAGGGAATGTTTGCAACTAAACATTATTTCTCATTATTACTATTTTGTCCACATTTCATTGGGGTCATTAGAAAATTAACAAAATACCGAAAAGTGGGTGTGCAAAATATTTGATGTATTTTTATCGCCATTTGCCTTTACCCTGTACTTAGAGTTTTCACATTGTAATTTCGTAATCCATTTTAGGATTAGGGCAGTAAATACAAGGGGAGACAGTAACCATCTTGTGGTTACTTTGTGTGCCTTCATACATTCCGTGGGTTTTAAAGTCTAGTTCTCTCACCCAATGTATGTTTCCCCTCAATGCCCCCCGACATCACATACAGATCTACTAAAACTGTCCTTATTTTAAAACGTTTCGCTAGGAGAACAGGTTTACTAGCTGCACCCATTGGGCTACATCCCTGCGTCTTACATGATGTTTTAAGGTTAATACCCCAAAGTCTTTTGAGTTCTTCAGCACTAGCAGCCTCCAGGCCTGATATTGGGATATTTAACACTCTGTCTGAGCGAATGTTCTATGAACGCATTGTGTCGTTTACCATTCGAGTAAAAAGATGGCCAGTGCCCTTTCCAACATTCGATTCGCACTGTACGCAGTCCAGTGAATCCTCTCCATAAATCCTCCAGCGTTTTTAACAATAATTCACTGTTTGGGGGCTAAGGCTACAAATAAATAAATAAACGGCTTCCCTCCCACCCCATAAGGCACCGCCAGTTTGCAATCATAACACCAGAAGAAAATGACTGGAATAGAGGAATCTATGAAACCTATCTCCTTATTTTGCACCTACCCCGCTGGGTGAGAGGTGGGGGAAGAGTTGGCATTTGAAAAGCAGACACTTTACTAGTTTGCGAGCTTTGGAAAGACTTGCTGCTGTTCCAGTCTCCCCTCCTGCCCTTCCGTCTTGCAAAGGTTCCTAATTGCCTCTCAATTGTTCAACTCAATTAAAGGCAAATAGTGCCTGCGAGGTGGGGGACTCAGACTGCACAAAAGGAACTCATTCCCCAGGCCCAGGGAAGAGGGTAGGAGGGGTCCGCTCGCTGGATGGCATTTTCAATTACCAGCAAATTTAGTGCAATTTAGCCTTTTTTCTGAGACTGCCCCATGCTGTGAATGTAATGGGAGCCTCAATATACAAACTTGCAAGGCTGCTAGATTCAGGTGGGAAACGAGGGGGCTAGGGAGGGGGACCAGGGCAGGGGAGGCGTAGGGGTAGCCAGGACCTAAATGAATGTAACCACTTCAATGCTGGCATAGCGAGGGCACCAGCCAAGGGCTGCGAGATGCAAGGTTTAAGGGATTTGTCATCAGAAAGAGTTAAATCTAAATAAAGATGGGCAGACGGTTTGGACCTGCGTGGATTAAACGAAACTGTGAAATTGTATCCGGAGAGCCCTATCATTCACATTTGCTATTTTCTTTCAATGTAAATAAGCGATATGTGAAAACAAAAAATGAAATCTGTGAAAAGATTTATACTATTAGCTCCATCACGAAAAGTCAGTTTTCCTAAATCAACGTAATATTGCAAATCTTAAACAGACTCTGTGTCCTAATACGGCAGTTTTCATAATGTTCTCTGGATTTTTACAAAGTCCTTACAGAATGAGCATCTGCTGGGAGACAGTGCCACGTCTCAACAACATGTTTTGTTCAAGGCTGGTGTGTAACATCTTTTCAATTTACGACGCTCACATTTAATTCATATTTCCATATTTTCCTGCTATGTATAATGTTCTCTATTCTTTTTAATCTAGTTCAAAACAGGTAGCAAAAAAAAGAATCGCTTTAAATATCTTCCATTTATTTTGCCCTTCTACGCGCCAGGTCACATAACAACTTCATATTGCCACATTTACATTACCGTAATGGATACATACTACAGCCGAACCCCATAGTGGTGAGAAGTATCAATTTACTAAATCATTTTCATATCAATAAGCTTTCAATGTCAGGTGTATTTTAAAGCCATTAATAAGAGCACCCTAGGCACAGGATTAGATGGAGAATCCGGGTTAAGTAGGTAGGACTAAGGCTTTTCGTGGCTGAGGTTATGGGAGTTATAGTCCACAGCATCTTAAAGACAAGTACTCCATGACTGCAACTCTAATCCTAAACCCCACTGGTCTCACTTACTGAGATCAGCCCCAGGTCCAGCAGTAATGACACTCGTCAAACCGCTCTATAATGGAGAGACATGTGGGCAAGACATCTGGAAAAAAGAAACATGGTCTTGTGACTTAATATGTCCATGTAGACAACCTTCAACACTCCAGGTGTTGTGGACTATATCCCCATAATGCTCTGGTAAAGCATCATGGGAGATGTAGTCCACATCATCTGGAGTGCCGAAGGTTGCCTAAACCTCTGATATAATGTGTTTTTTTATTTTCTATAAATATCTACAACCTGAAAAAAACTGAAACATGTCCTTACACTAAACTGGAAATTGCGTTTATTTGAAAAGATAATTGCAAATTTCAGAACCAAAATAGCCAAATTGAAAAACAGCCGACTTCCAATTCGGCTATTTTTGGAAAAAAATGAATTCCCTGTTTTTTTCCCACAGTTCTCAGTTTAGTGAATAAACGCTGGAATATATCCAAAATGATGTCATCCTCAGAGTTCACAAGTAAGAAAGACTTCAATTTAATATTGCTGGATAAACTTTGAAAATGATTTTTTCAAAATGTTAAAATATCAAAAAATATATCATATATAAAAAACATATGTCAATATATCAAAAAATAATCAAAATATTAAAACATTTTTCAAAATATGAACTCATTTGAAAAGCGTATCCAAAAATATGAAATCAAGGCCCAAATTAGGGACGTGTTAATAATTACTTAAACCAGACTTTTACCAGATGTCCTCATTGCCGTCAGACATCACACTTTACACCCTCCCAAATCCTTATCTTATTTAGGGCTTATACCCCGACTTATAGAGCAGATTATTGCTCCCCACTAAACGATTCAACCCCTACAATGGGTGCTGATACCTCCTGCTCCCTTCTCAATCAGTAATAAGATGAAACATAGTAAAGAGTAAATATGGGTCATCTAAAACAAGGCACAGAGCTGGGATTAGCAGAGGGGGGGGGTTGCCAGTACCCCTAATGTCTCCCAAATAATGATAGAATGGAGTTAGAAAAATAAAGACAAAAAGCAGAACACATTCCCAAAAGAAAATTAAAGACAAAACACTCGGTTTGATATTACCACGATAAATAAAGACATTCTTGGATACAATATGTTGTTCAACCTTCAAAAGATACAATATTTCTCAAACGCCACGTCCTTCTCATGGCTGTAGATAGGCTCTCTGCGAATATTCACAACAACAACAACAGCAATAATAAAAACAAATCAAATTATAGAAACGATATGGAGATCTTATAATATAATATTCTGTGTGACTCTTCATCAGTCTTTTCAGGATTTAAAAAAATAAAAAACTATTAGGAATTTTTACAAACCAGTAAAGGATTCCCACAGAAAATTTCACCAAACGTTTTGTTTTAGTGTTTTTTTTTAAAGCCCAGCTTTTAAAAAGTAAAATGAATAACTGTGTAGCGCTGCTTATAAGTGGAAATAAAGACTAATGGAGCCACGGATATTCCTGGCTGAGTGCGAGCCTGGCGCTGGCCATTTTACATGCACTTACAAATTATGTTGGCTACGTTGCAGGAAATCTGAAAAGGCCAGTGAAAATTTGCGACAAACAGATCTTTGGTTAATAGCAGATAGCACTATTCAAGTTATTAATAATGTAGATATATGTTACCGAAGTAAGTTCTGTCTCTAAATATCTCATTAATGGAGAATCGGGCTATAAGTAGGAGTATTGTTCTATGTATCGAGCTCGGCCATTTTGTGTCTTATTCTCTAGACAGGTAATCGGATTTGTGTCGTGATGAAAGGATATTTTCTGACACTAAATCAGAATAGGATATTTCTTCCTTTACAGATATACTGGGCTATTCACTGAAGTGAGAATTGTCAGGAATTAAATGTGAGTTCAGAGTGAATTTTCACATTTTTACACTAAAATAGCCAAACTGAAATTCAGATATTTTGGCCTTA
>OW240920.1:146003033-146018033 GCA_933207985.1 Pelobates cultripes | reverse complement strand
CAGGTCCTGTTCCCATGCGGCGATGTACTTGAGGTTGACTTGGGAAGCGTGAGTCGTCAGTGTGTTGTAGATGATGGAGATTTGTCCCGGTTGCAGGGGTGCGTCGAAGCACTGTTTTTCAAACGCCGTCGGTGGTGAAGTGCCCGCCTGTTTGATCATTGGCTGTTGCGCCAGGTCCCGTAGCTGTATATACCGGAAGTGGTCTGCTGTGTTCAACGTTTCCGCGTGGGGAAGTTCGTTGTACTTGAATATTTCTCCCTGGCGGTACAGGTGGAGTAGCCTCGAGATGTCTCGCTGGTCAAACACTAGGAAGTGTTTCGCCGTCATCCCGGGGGGAAAGAGTTTGTTGCGGTATATCGGTGTTACCGGGGAAAGGAAGGAGGATAGGTCATATTTTGGATTGAGCTTGTCCCAGAGAGTTAGAGTGTGGGTGATTGCCGGTGAAGTTGGTGGTGGGAGCGGTCGATGTATGCGCGGCACCCACATGTACGAGGAGGGTTGATCCCAGCCAAGGATGTCATGTTCCAAATCCACCCAACGCTTGGTGCCCGGGGGGGGGCATGCCATTGTTGGATGTGGGCCAGTTGGGCAGCATGGTAATATTGCTGAAAATTGGGTAGTCCCAGTCCTCCTCTGAGTCTTGGGGTGTACATTGTAGCTCTGCGTATTCTGGGTCTTTTGGCTTTCCAGATGAATTTGTCTATGGCCGCCTGAAGGCGTTTGAAATCCGGTTTGAGTATCGGGACGGGCAGCGTCTGGAAGAGATAGAGGAACCGCGGGAGGAGGTTCATTTTGATGGTGGTGACTCTTCCCAGCCACGATATTCCCAACCTGTCCCACCGCTGCAAATCCGAATACGCCGTTGTGAGGAGTGGCGTGTAGTTGAGGCCATAGATGTCGTCCAGTGTCGGTGCTAGTTTGGTGCCCAGGTATGTAAGGGCGGTTGTGGTGATGCGGAAGGGAAAGGAGTGGCAGAGCAGATGGAGTTGCGAGGGTGTTATTGTTATAGGCATTAGCGTTGATTTGGTTATGTTGATTTTATAGCCGGATATGGTGGCGTATTCGGCGATGAGAGTGAGTGTGGCATGTAGGGAAGGGACGGGGTCCGTCAATGTTAAGAGTACATCGTCTGCATAGGCTGCTACCGTGTATGTGTCTTGCCTGATCCGTACTCCCTGTATGTTGGGATGGGTGCGTATAGCTTGGAGCAATGGTTCCAGGGAGATTGCGAAAAGAAGTGGGGAGAGAGGGCATCCCTGCCTGGAGGGCGGGGGTTAAATGTATCCCCCTACTTTTGTCCCTGGCCCACCATGTGCCCCCCCTAAAAATGAATCCTAGAGACGCACTGTGGGTGCAGTGTCTGTGTGTAGTGGATGCAGTGTCTGTGTTTATGTAGAGGATGCAGTGTCTGTATATATAGTGGGTGCAGTGTCTGTGTGTAGTGGATGCAGTGTCTGTGTTTATGTAGAGGATGCAGTGTTTGTATGTAGTGGGTGCAGTGTCTGTGTGTAGTGGATGCAGTGTCTGTATGTAGTGAATGCAGTGTCTGTGTTTATGTAGTGGATGCAGTATCTGTGTTTGTGTAGCTGATGCAGTGTATGTGTGTAGTGGATGCAGTGTCTGTGTGTAGTGAATGCAGTGTCTGTATGTAGTGAATGCAGTGTCTGTGTTTATGTAGTGGATGCAGTATCTATGTTTGTGTAGTGGATGCAGTGTATCTGTGTAGTGAATGCAGTGTCTGTGTTTGTGTAGTTGATGCAGTGTCTGTGTGTAGTGGATGTAGTGTCAGTGTTTGTGTAGTGAATGCAGTGTCTGTGTGTAGAAATTGATACTTTACATATAAACCGTGGTACACCCCTCTCGCTGTCAACCAGACAACAGATCCTGTTACTTCCTGGTTTGTTTCGCTCAGTGGAGATAACTTCAAGAAGCAGCAATTGCTCAGAGCACCTGCCTTGCACAAACTTCTCATTGAGCTGCATTGGGAGTCTGTGATTGGACAGACACAGAAAGTCTGGGCAGGGTTAAAAGGGGAGGGCTTGCAAACGCTGCAGACAAGAGATCTTTTAGTTATTCCCTTAATGAAAAAGTGCATAATTAAATGGATGCAGTGCAGTGTCCGTTTAATCCTCTCACCTATTAGATACGTGATTCTACTGGCTACAAAATGTATGTGCGGAATGTAATAGGATTAAAGAAATGAGATACCAGCATAATATAAAGTGTGCAGGGAAGTATTTACTAAACAGAGAGTCGCAGTGAATTACAAAACTCAACTGCAAAATTGAACCTATAACATCTGATCGGAGTCACAGTTTGGCTTTTTTAGACATTTTTTAGTAAATTTTAAAAAATTTTGCTATTTGCTGTTGAGTGTGTCAGCCCTGATGTTTTATTCCCCAAACTATGAATGATCTCAAATCGAAGCTGGTATTTTAAACTCTAGACAAAATAATCGATCAGGAAATATAGATGGACTGAGGATTTTTTCTAATTTGTCTGTTTTAGCCTAAAATGTATATTTATAAAAAATCAATTCCAGGCAACTGGGATGGGAATCTGAATAAACAGTTGGCCCTTTTTTAATTTAATGTTCATAATGTGTTTAATACATTTTGGATAAATCACTCTATCCCATGCAGGAACGTCTGGACTATGGATCCGATGTACTAAACTAAAAACTGGAGAGCATTAACAAAAAAACATCAATTTTAGATCTAAATACCTGAGCTCGCAAAATTGCTGCAAATTGTGAATCCAACTATTTTGTCTTAAGATGTACAATTCTATTTTATATTTTGTACAATTTCAGACTTTTTGAACGGCATTTTTTTTTTTTTAACAATTTAAATATTTGATTCCTTTTTTCAGTGTTTGTTCATTTGCTAAACGCAATGTATTCTCAGCAGACACTCCCCCCACGCCATGCGTTGACCCCGGGATTGTACAGCCGTTTAATCATGCTGCATTATGAAATTTAGAACAGAAAGCACAATACCTGCCAACCCGGTCTGGATTCTGTCCCATGGACAAATCCCTGTAATATCTGCGGAGATGGGGTCAAATTCTTATTGACACTTAATTCAGTGTAAAATAAACTCCCCTTAATACTGTTTATATTCCAGGCATAAACACTCAGACAGAATGCAACTTTAAAAGGGGTGCTTTGTCACAGAATCAAAGAGGCCTCTTCTTGTGTAGGTTTTGAGATGCCAGCTGGGCTGTGAAGGGCTTAAAGACTTATTAAAAGGGCTGCAAAAATAGACTGAAACACTGTGCTATGTAAAATGAATTCTCTGACCGAGATCCACGGAATCCACTGACCACGCATTTAACTGGTAAAGTCCCCAGTGGATTCACAGGGCAATATGTTGGCAAAGATTCATTTGGAATCCGCATGAGACCAATGTCAAGGGGTTAGAGAAGATGAGGGCTTGTGTCACCCATATCTGGCTTTTAAAAAATAGATTTTACTTCTCGGATCTGGAACAACATTAAAATGAACTTCTGTTGGTAAAACAGGGCTCTTACAAGAACTATAACTAAACCCTTCACTAGTAACCGGTTAACAACATAGATCAATGTTCTGTTACAATAACGCATTAACAGCCCAGTTTAGGTCACATTCATATAATGTGAGTATTGTATGCTTTATAATACTTTGTGTCGTTATCGTTGATATTACGTAATATCTAAAGGGACACTCCATTGCTTAAATGCTAAACAATAAAAAATGCTGTTTAGAAGATATTCCTCAAATGAAAACAGGTTTTCTAAAAACAGCTTCCAATAGCTGCAGATCTCATGCTGCGTGTGTGTGTGTATCTGTCAGCAGGGCCGCCATCAGAAATTGTGGGGCCCCTAACACAACTCAAGGTCTGGGCCCCCAGGTGCCCGCCTCCAAGCCCCGCCTCCAAGTCCCACCCACAGGAATACACACACACAGACACAAAAGGACACAGACACACACACAGAAAGATACACACATACTAACAAACACA
This sequence comes from Pelobates cultripes, assembly GCA_933207985.1. NCBI lineage: Eukaryota > Metazoa > Chordata > Amphibia > Anura > Pelobatidae > Pelobates > Pelobates cultripes. The sequence goes on along the minus strand of OW240920.1, from coordinate 146,014,032 downwards.
AATACTGAAACAGACATACACACATACAGGTATACTGACACACACATACTGAAACAGACACACACATATACAGACACATACACATGCATAAGGAGATACAGATACACACACATACTGACATACAGACACACATTGACGTATATACATACTCACATACTGACACACACACACACACATACATACAGACATACATACATACATTCACATAAATACATACTGACATACATACAAAATAGCATACATACACATACATAATGGCATACATACACATACATACATACAGACATACACACACACACACACAGATATATACATACACAGATACATACAGACATACTGACATACACACACACAGACATACATGCATACTGACATACATACACATATATATATACATACATACACACATACATACTGACACACACACAGACATACATACATACTGACATATATACATACTGACATACACACACATACAGATACATATACACACATACATACGGACATACATACTGACATACACACACACAGACATGCATGCACACATACATACTGATAGATATATACATACACACATACATACTGACACACACACACAGACATATATACATACTGACACACACACATAGACATGAGACATATATACATACTGACATATACATACTAACATACACACACATACAGATAGACACATACACACATACATACGGACATACATACTGACATACACACACACAGACACAGACATACATGCACACATACATACTGATAGATATATACATGCATACACACATACATACTGACACAAACACAGACATATATACATACTGACACACACACACAGACATATATACATACTGACATATATACATACTGACATACAGATAGACACATACATACATACAGATAGACACATGCACACATACATATAGACATACATACTGACATACACACACACACACACACACACACAGACATACATACATGCACATATACATACTGATAGATAGATATATACAAACTGACACACACAGACATATATACATACTGACACACACACAGACATACATACTGACACACACACACACACACAGGCATACATAATGACATATATACATAGTGACACACACAGACATGCATACTGACATACATACAGATACACATACACACATACATGCATACTGACATACATACAGATACACATACACATACACACAGAGACATACACACGGACATACATACTGACATACATACTAATAGATAGATATATACATACATACTGACATACACAAACAGACATACATACATACATACTGACATACATACACACATACATACAGACATACATACATACATACATACTTATAGATTGATATATACATACATACTGACATATACACACACACAGACATACATACATACATACTGACATACACAAACATACATGCATACTGACATACACACACACAGACATACATACATACATACTGACATACACAAACATACATGCATACTGACATACACACACAGACATATATACTGACATATATACATACTGACATACACACACACACACATACATATATACATACTGACATACACACACACATACAAAAATACAGACATACACACACACACATACAGACATACACACACACACACACACACACACACATATATGCAGACACATACATATACACACACACCTCATTTATCAGCCACCCTCCTCTTCCTTACCTTTTCGTTGCAGGAGGCTGGCTTGGGATGATGGGAGCGGATACCTCTCCTCGGCTGTGGCCCCCCCTCCCCCCGTGTGGAGTAAGCTGGGAGGAAGTGACCGGCAGTCACTTCCTCCCAGCAGCACTTGCAGCCGCAATTTTTTGGAAGAATTTTGGACTTTTATACAGGACTGGTTTTATAGTTTATTATTCACTTTTCACTTATTGTATTAAAGTATATATATTTTTTAAACTATCCAGTCATTCCTTTTGTCCTCCTTCCTATCCAATACTGCTTTGCTGCTATACCTGGGTCCACTATATCCCAAGGTGGGGATTATTCCACCTGAAATTCTCCAAACTAGAGCAGGTCGTTGCTCTAGTATATGTAAGTAGGATCATCCACTTTTTTTCACAATATTTTATATTTACGTACTATACCATGTGGTGTATTTTACTCTTGTTTTTCATGTAACGAATATTTACACCTATAAATTCACCAACGGTCTTGAACCTCAAGAAATCCATAGACGGGGATTATTCCGTCCAGGCTCTTAACACCGAGCTGATATAGCTCCTCAAAGTGTGAGTGTGAATATAACACCTTTGTTCTTGTGGAATTATATCGTTCATACATACTGTACCATTATTTGTATTTTTGTTTCTCTCTTTTTTTAAGTTACTCTGCTGGCCAGTATTTCTACAAAACGTATGTACATTTTCAGATTTTTAGCGCTGTTCACCTTTCTATTTTACAAGTCACCAACTACCCCGACGTATTGGCACCAACTGGCTGCCTTTCTCAAGGGTACCTGTGGTGCCGAAATGTTGGGGTTGTTGGTGACTTTAGAGGGTTCTGCTCGCAATGTCCATGAGGTTTATTTACTAAAGATTGAATCTTTGAAAAGTCAAAGTGGATTTTAAATTTAAGGTAAAAAAAAGCTGAACTGTAAGAATTCTCAGCTCTGCTTCCATCTTTGGTATAATAACTCCAAATCAACCCCAAATTCACTCTGAATTCACTTTGAATTTCCGACAATTCTCACTTTAGTAACTCATGTGAATAGCATAAATTTTGCTCACAGCAGAATAAGGCATGCATAATACTTTCACCAATGCAGATGCCATCCATGATGTGGTTATGGTACAGAAACCATCACTAAACACACAGTCTTCAAAATTTACACCAGCCGCAGGATAGTGCTCGTGCGGTACACACTACTCTGCTCACTGTCTGCTAAACACGTACAGGGCTTCCAGGATCTCTCAAAGCTATGCTCATCTTTGATAAATGAATTATTTAAACCCTGCAGAACGTGGTACCAGCTTTTGGCCCTTAGTACAGGGTAGTGTGTGTCCCTGTGTCATTATTTTGTATAAAGGCCTTGTGTATAAATAGTACGTGGCCCTGCTATGTTACTTTCAAACCATTACAAAGTCTGAAAGATCTAACATTGATTGCAAGCTCTTTGGCACAGATGGTGTACGATCCAAAAATAAAGTTTACAAATTTTCAAGTTTAGCCCACCAGTGTTTTGTCTGTTTGTTTTTGTTTTGTGTACACTCACAATATTCCCTTCCACGTGACTCTCCCATAGTTATCAAAGTGTTCATTGTCAGGAATTCAACGTTAAATTTAAAATTTTAGATCAAGATTGCCGATCCAAAATAATTCTCCAAGGCAGCCATGTTCTCCATTCTGATGAATTCACTTCCAGGTCCCAATAATTCACACGTTTGTAAATAACCCTGAAAGAAGGGGCTGCTGTGGCCCCCGGAGGCTTCTTGGAGCTGGGCCCTTGCTCTGTTGACCCTATTTAAAGGACGCGTGATAAAGTCTTTGTGATGATTCAGTAACATTCTAGAACTCAGCATCTGTTACATGTATCCAGCGTTCATATTATGTGGGGTACTGCCCCCTGCGCAGCCCTGGCGTTTAGCCAGATAGACACCAATTCATAGTCAATCGCAGTAGCTTCTTCCTGGAGATCCTTACACCTAAGAATTGTGATTTTGGCAGATTTGTCCCCCCCTCTGTGGCCCCCACTCCTTGTTCCCACAAGCAACATCTGCTCCCTTGTGCAATTACCGTCAGACATCTGGCAGGCCGAGCTGCAATTAAAGTCTCCGTGGGAGGGATGGGGAGATGGAACCTCTCCTGCAGATTGATAGAATTCATCCCAGTTACCTGGGAGCCACATTAAGGTGATTAAATATCTGCAGAAGCAGCAAAGAATGGTACAGAACAAGATGGATTCCACAGGAAGCAGCGACACGTTGTGGGGACGTCACACCGTGTTTTCTTACCTGTAATCCGTGGCTGAACTCTGTCCATTTATAACGCAAATAGCCAGCGGACCTGGTTATTAACTAAAATTTCAGTTGTAAGGAATGCAAAGCGAACGTAATGTTTTTTGGACAAAATTGCTGAATTTATCCATTTCTCAAGCGATGTTTTTAGTCCAGATATTATAGTCCAGTATTTGAAATTCACTTTAAAATTCTGACAATTCTCAGCTCTCAGCGTTACTTACTAAACTCTGAATTTTTATTGAAACCACAAAAGTCAAATTCAGTCAAAATTATCCGACTCGTGTCAGTAACTGAGCTGGACAATGTTTGCAGAACGGCTTTATTTTGCCTAGATTTGGCAGTTCGGATTACAGATATATTTTAATAATTCACTATGCAGAGAACTCCTATGTACTGCAGACCCCTGTGGCAGAGCATGGGTTAATCCTGGTTAAGTGCGATGAGTAGGGGGACACTGCCAGAAAGAGGGGGCAAACTACATATATAAAAAAAAACAAGTTACTGAAAACTCGCCTGTTTCCTGCACGTTAATCGCTTGTGATTGACCAACTGTCCTCTACTCAATATATTCTTTTTAGCGCGGCGTTTTCCCGTGTCCAAAACAAGCCGCTATCTATTATTTCTCCCCTCTTACCTTTTATTATTTGTCACTTCTCCAGCTCCTGTCGCCAAACGGTTCGGTCAATTTAGCAAATTAAGGCGTTTTAAAAAGTCATTAGTAAGACACGCTGTCATATCTCCCCCCAGCCGTCTCCCCATCACACGCCCCCCTGAATAAATCAAGCTATCCTGACAGCTTAAATGCTGCTTCCACGGTGCCTGCGCTATTATTAACGTGTCTCCGAGAGATGAGTTTGAGAATGTTAAGTGCATTTGGACGAAGGGACTTCATCGTTGCCCCCCCATCCCCGTCCCCAACTCCCATTCCATCGTATAAACTTGATTTTACATCGAGACCACTATAAGGTTAAAAATGCCACTGATGGTCCCTTGGTAAGGGGCTCCCTGGCGCAGGCCCCTGGCTAACCGCAAAATGCTAATGATATTATACTGTCTGTATAACCAAGCTTCGTCTTTTAAAAATATCAGAAAATATTGCATTAACCATTTGCTTGCCAGTGACAGTCTATGTGTTGCCTGACACTCTGGCACTAATTGGTTAATTTATATAATAAACAACATTATAGTGCTGGAGTACATGTTTAGATGACCGGCCCCCCTCAGAGTGGAGTTAAAAGGTGTCTCAACAGCCACATACACGGCATGGCGTTTAATGCTCAGATACTGTTGTTGTGGTTAGTGACTGCCCACAGCATGGCGTTTAATGCTCAGATACTGTTGCTGCCGCTGGTGGCTGCCCACAATGTCGCTGTTTAATGCTCAGACACAGTTGCTGCTAGTAGTGGCTTCCCATGGCTTAGCTGTTTAAAGCACACATACTGTTGTTGTGGTTAGTGGCTGCCCACGGCATGGCGTTTAATGCTCAGATACTGTTCCTGCAGTTTGTGGCTGTTTAGTGCTCAGATACTGTTGTTGCCATTAGTGGATGCCCACAACGTGGCTGTTTGTTGCACAGATACTCTTGTTGCCGTTAGTGGCTGCCCACACTGACGTGCTCTGTGATCCGATGCCAGATATGCAAGCAGCTGTAATATAAGTTAAACAGGATTATACAGCAGCAATCCTGTGTTTATTGTTACATAAATTACCGAATTTAGAAACTTTATGTAGTCACAGAGGGTGGAAAATAGTCAAACATGAATCTCAGATCATTATTTCTACCTATTATTCATGTAACACTTTGTGTCAGTCTGTGTAAGCAATCCGTGAGCACGTGGTGATATGTGGCGGCCTACGCACACGTTGGAAGAGTCACTCTTTCATATATCTTTTTCCAGGCTCTGTCTGGTGATCACGTGGCGAATTTAACTTGTAACAACTGCATCCTTCAGAGCTAGACTGGGTAGCAAGCTGATTTCTGTGCACATTTCTGGATTAGAAATCTTTCGCATAGATTGTTTATAAACCTTCGTGATTGCGCGCAGAGACTCTGAGTATTGGATTTATACTGTCGCTCTTTGGATTTTTGAAAATGTGTCATTAGATTAGGATTAGAGATTAGGTGTAGAGTAGAGATTTTAGAATTAGCAGTTTGCCAATAGTGTCAGAGATTACGGAGAGAAATGATGATAAAACACATAAATCGTCCAATAATCTGGATACAAATTGAAGTAGCTAATCTGAATCCCTGCCGCGGTGGGAATCGGGCCTTGTGCCAGCTCTGTCATTGTGAATCCAGGTCCTCTGTAGCCGGAGAGGTGAAGGGGTTAGGGTCTCAGTATACTGTAAAACACAACCTCTGCTCCAAGATCTGTGGGAACAGACAGACTACGGCTTCTCCACGGTGATAGTAACATGTGGCTGCCACATTCTACCACCATGTGTCCAACACAGGGACCTCTTGCTATTAGAGGCGATATTCACTAAGAAACACTGATTGGATTTCCATTTAGAGGCTTGTCGACCAATTTAGCAGGTTCGTCTTAATTAAATCAGGACCTGTAATAACAGGGTAGAAAGTCTCACCTCCGAGAGGCTCTTTACAGATGGTTAGAGCTCAGGGTCATAGCGACATCATCCAAAAAAGGGATAATTAGGGAATCATGTCAGATGGAAAAGGAGTTGGGATAAGGGTTTGAATCTAACTCCAGCCTCTCCTCGGAGTCTGTCTTACGAATAGAAACTAAGGTGGCTAATTAATGACTTAATCCAACAATCCAAACATTTTGTAGGTTTGGTAAATGGATTCCAACCTAGAAAGAATTTTGCCTACAATTTAATTTGCATTCCCCTTGTCAGTACGGCACAATTTCACATTTGATGAAAAACTTCAGTGGGAAAATGAATTTAAAATTTTAGCCCAAAATAACCTGACTTAAAACAAAGCTGAATTGGGGAATGTTTACAATTTTGCTGTTTTGATATAAAACATTTTGGGGCATAAATCCACTTTGAATCCACTTTGGATTTCCGAAAATACCCAGTATAGTGAATAGCCCTGAATGTGGGAGATGTACGGTCACGTTGCTCCTCTGTTTCGGATCATTTCAGATTAGACATGAGATCCCCGCAGACAGAATGCCAGAACGGGTCGCCATCCATCACGCGGTAACATTACTGTGACCCGTGGCGTCAGTGGCAGGTCCATTACCCATGAGAGGAACGAGATTTCCCCGTCTTAGCAGCAAGTAGAAGGAATGCTGGGACTAACGCAGCGTAATGAACATTCCTGCGTGGATATTATTATAAAAAACCCTGGGAGACGCATAAAATGGCATTACCGAACGCTGATGGATTTTTATGATTATGATCATAATGACATGTTATTTCCCGGCTTATAAAATATCTCGTCAAGAGCTTCCAATTCCAAAAGCTGGGAAGGATCGTAAGACTTATACATTCGCAGCCACTTCCTAGGAGTAATTTGAAAAGGTAGATATCACCTGCGTAAGACCATAGCCTTACAACTCACGAATCTGTCATCATGACTGATGGTATAAAAATATGACATCACAAAATGACATCATACCCTGGCACGTACCATATTTTGCAATAGGAGCTTGACCAGCATGTGACGTTTGCAAGAGAAATGGAGGACTATGTGATAAAATTATTTTGGGCCAATGTTTTAACATGTAGCAGTTACCATGTTAACAACTTGAAATTTCTTGATTGCTAAATTTTAAGAATTTTGCCCCAGAATCATTCTTTATACATAATCCACTAGCCACCAGCTACTTAAAACTGCAAATCAGACGAACTCCTGGGTGCAGCGAAGCTCCTCAGCATATTTTTACTGGGAAAATGCATTTTATTAGAAGAAACCACTCTATCACTCTCAGCCAGCAAAACAGCCATTGTGTAAACGACAGGCCTTTATCGGTACATTGTCTGTGGTTCCAGTTTGCTACATGCTTTAATTGCCTTTCAAAATTAGTTAACTTTCAGTGACTCACCTTCAGGACACTTACCAATCATTGTTACTGGCGTTTATATAATGTTAGAACATTTTCTGCAACACTTTCCAATCAAACGGCCGGATTATTTCATAAAAACTCACTGGCAGACGGAGAGAAGGGCCCTGCACAATCTCACTAAAGTGAGAAAAGTCAATTTCAAATTTAAGGTCAAATTAGCTGAACTGGGAAAACTCTCCAAGTCAATCTAGTTTGACTGCTTTGGCCTTAAATTTGAAACTCACTTTTAAATTCCAGCAATTCTCGCAATAATTAAGGAGATTTGTTTAGAAGGTTTATAATAATAGTTTTTCCAATTAGACTATTTTTCCCTAAAATGTTTTATGGAAATTGAAGGTGGGATTCTGTGTGAAGGGGTTTATTCATTAAACATTGAATTATTGTGAACCGGTAAACAAACACGTTGAACCCCATAAATAGCTGATATACAAACATTCTCCAGCCCGGCTTTCTTTAGCAGCGTGGATTTATTCGTGGCCGACTTTTTCATTCAATTCATATTGTTTTACTGTTTCCCCCTCCCTTATTGCTGATAATATAAAGCCAAACATCTCAGATATGAGCCAGATATTTTGCTCTTTGTACCGGTAATAAAATGATCGTTTATTCATCCAGTGTTCTTTAGATGTTAATGATGTCTGCTCACAATTAATAGACAATAAACCCTTTAACCTAGGGCTTTATTTAATAAACAGAAAGACAGGCCAGGGCACATTCAAGGTAACATGGGCCCAGGGCCAGTGCTAGATTACTTTGCGCTCTACCCTACTCCCCAAGCCCCTCTGTGTGTCTCACCCACACCCAGACCCTTTTTGTGTCTTTTCCCTAGACTTTCCATGTCTCTTTTCACCTTTGTGTGTCTCCTTGTCTCCCACAGGCCCTCTGTGTGTCTCTTTGTCACCCTCTGCCAATCTGCATGTCACTTTTCCCCTTCCAAGCCCCTCTGTGTGTCTCTTTGTCTCCCCCAGCCCCTCTGTGTGTCTCTTTGTCTCCCCCAGCCCTTCTGTGTGTCTCTTTTTCAGTCTGTCCGACCCCCAGTCTCTTTGTGGTCTCTTACCCCATCTGCTTACCTCCTTGTAGCGTGTCCGAGAGGACCGCAGGTAGAGGATTTTCTGTAACCTCTTCCTGGCCTCACGGGAAGCTGTTAACCTGTTATTGCTCCCAGTGAGCACTTCCTGTCAGTCTCACCACGTAACATGCAGTGACTGGAAGGTGGGGACCACACGTGGAATGATTGTTAGAGCCACAAATGGAATAGTTATTGGTGCCACATGTGGAATGTTTGTTGGAGCCTTATTTTCATGAATAAAGTGTCTAGAATTCACAGAGTTTGGTGTGATTTGACATAGACAAAGTGAACCCGTGTATCGATGCTGCCATTTGTCCTTGGTTCATGCTGCTGGCTGTGATGTAATGCTTTGGGGATGTTTATCTTGGCACATTATTATTGTTATTAATACCAATTATGCTATGTTTAAATACCACGACCACACTGGGTATTGTCACTGATCACATTCATTCCACCATCTGCCCATCTTCTGGTTTCTTCCAGCAAGATAATGGGTCATGTCACAGAGCACGTTGGATCTACAAACACGACAATGAGGTTCGTACACCACCAGATCTCCACCGCTCAATCAAACAGTTTTGGAACGTGGTAAGATGGGAGTTTTGCAGCATTAATGTGTGGCTGACAAACCTACAGTGACTACATGAAGCCACCGTGTCACCAGGGACCAGAATCTCCATGAAACGTGTTTAACGGTTTGTAGGATTCGCTCCACCAAGATTTCAGGATGAAAGGGAAGTACCGCAATCTCGGGGGTCCTACGCTACTTTTAACATGGGATTAACATGCTAACTGCAATACTTACTGATTAAACTGCTCCCTGCCCCACAGATATTGGGGTACAGTGACCAAATGGTGGTGTAACTGAATCCCCAGATTTGTTTATTAAGATAAGTGATTTTAAGTAGCCTTGTGTAATTTAAAGCTGTATTTTTGTGTGTCTGTCTGTGCGTTGTTCCTATATTTTGTCCTTTACAGCAGCACCATTACTGCATGTACTGGGTGTGCCCACTAGTTCCCCTTTTTTGTGTAGATTTGGAAGCCAGACCAGATTAACCTATCACCCACCTATTCACAGCAGGCACCCACAGGAAATCATACATTTGAAGAGAGCCTCTGGAGCCATTTAAGCATCAATTATTGCAGTTAGCATGTTAATCTCCCATTTTAAAATCAGCGTAGGACCCACCGATATTGGGGTACTGTGACGTAAAAAGTGTAGGACACACCGATATTGGGGTACTGTGATGTAAAAAGTGTAGGACACACCAATATTGGGGTACTGTGATGTAAAAAGTGTAGGCCCACCGATATTAGGGTACTGTGACATAGTAGTGTAGGACCCACCGATATTGGGGGTATGTGACATAGTGTTGTAGGACCCACTGATATTGGGGTTCTGTGACCTAATTAGTATAGGACCCACCGATATTGGGGTACTGTGACATAATTAGTGTAGGACCCACTGATATTGGGGTACTGTGACGTGGTAGTGTAGGACCCACCGATGTTGGGGTACTGTGACATAATTAGTGTAGGACCCACTGATATTGGGGTACTGTGACATGGTAGTGTAGGACCCACCGATATTGGGGTACTGTGACGTAATTAGTGTAGGACCCACTGATATTGGGGTACTGTGACATGGTAGTGTAGGACCCACCAATGTTGGGGTACTGTGACGTAATTAGTGTAGGACACACCGATATTAGGGCAGTGGCGTACTAAGGGGGGGGCGGGGGGGGCGGTCCGCCCCGGGTGCCAGCCGGGTGGGGGGTGCCATGGCCAGCCCCCCCCCCATGCTGCAGCCGCCCGAGCGCTCTGTAGAGAGCCTCGGGCGGCTGCAGCTTTGCCCGGGCGGT
>OW240920.1:145927134-146002933 GCA_933207985.1 Pelobates cultripes | reverse complement strand
GGGTGCCAAGCACAGGATCCGCCCCGGGTGCCAAATGCTCTAGGTACGCCCCTGTATTAGGGTACTGTGACGTAATTAGTGTAGGACCCACTGATATTGGGGATATGTGGCGTAGTGTTGTAGGACCCACCGATATTGGGGTACTGTGACATAATTAGTGTAGGACCCACCGATATTGGGGTACTGTGACATAATTAGTGTAGGAGCCACTGATATTGGGGTACTGTGACATAGTAGTGTAGGAGCCACCGATATTGGGGTACTGTGACCTAATTAGTGTAGGACCCACTGATATTGGGGTACTGTGACATAATTAATGTAGGAGCCACCGATATTGGGGTACTGTGACGTAATTAGTGTAGGACCCACCGATATTGGGGTACTGTGACATAGTAGTGTAGGACCCACCGATATTGGGGTACTGTGACATAGTGGTGTAGGACCCACCGATATTGGGGTACTGTGACCTAATTAGTGTAGGACCCACCGATATTGGGGGTATGTGACATAGTAGTGTAGGACCCACCGATATTGGGGTACTGTGACATAGTGGTGTAGGACCCACCGGTATTGGGGTATTGTGACCTAATTAGTGTAGGACCCACTGATATTGGGGGTATGTGACATAGTAGTGTAGGACCCACCGATATTGGGGGTATGTGACATAGTGTTGTAGGACCCACTGATATTGGGGTACTGTGACCTAATTAGTGTAGGACCCACCGATATTGGGGTACTGTGACCTAATTAGTGTAGGACCCACCGATATCGGGGTACTGTGACATAGTGGTGTAGGACCCACCGATATCGGGGTACTGTGACGTAGTGGTGTAGGACCCACCGATATCGGGGTACTGTGACGTAGTGGTGGGTTTAACACAATATGGCTGTATGGTGGGACTGAATCCCCAAATGTGTTTGCTGAGGTAGGGGATTTTAAGTAGCTTTATAAAATGTAAAACTGTATTTTGTAAATGTACGTATTTATTTTGTGTGCGCTGTTCTCCATAATTCCCAGATTAGTATATAAACCTCGTTTGTGGTCTTTCCAGAGAAACTCTAACTTTATTTGCAAGCTGTCCCGGTGGTAACACTCCCCCCTCGCGGTTCTTGCATCCGCTGAGCGAGATCAGCTCATGAATCTCAGTTTAATCAATCATCCCAGCTCGGAGCGATCCCTGCTGGCAGTTTAATATCTTTCTGTTCGAGCCACTAGTTCAGGCAGTGTGCATTCTGGAACCCATGCCGGCAAACATATGGACATTCTGGGGTGACTGACAGCCCCCGTGTTCAATGAGCACCATCAACACGCTGGACTAGCGCGAGCGAGGGGATGTAGTCTCGCCCCATCAGGCTTAGACGGGGGGGGGGAATCAAAGAGAGATATTCTAATGAGAGATGTAAGCGGGTGTAAAGGGCCATGCTGAATAGACACACGTTAGCTTCTCAGCAGAAAGACGAACTGTTTGTTTAGCGTTATGATATCTAGATAATATGGGTCCTCTTCTGGTTCTGTATAGAGACAGGTTCTGGAAAGCAGAGCAGGAACATCAGACACACCTCTTGTCCCAGTGATCGTGTCTCATACATTTGTGCTGTATGTGTCTCCGGTGTACTGAGTGGCCGGACATTTATCTGGAAAACTAGCCCAAATGGGTGCTCTACAATCTCGGGGGGGTGAAGGGGTCAAGAATATTCCCTGACTGGCATCAACTCCTTGGAGCCTGCTGCGAGGAGCGGGTGTTCTGTAACACTGGTGGGTGCAAATCCCAGCATCAAACACACAAGAATCTATGTTAGGTTATGGTTTGCGAGTAAGGACCTTGCTGATATAGAGACGGTATTGATCCTCCGTTGGAAGCCACAGGTGCCCGATCTGCGGCAAACTACTCAAACAGACCCTAATGTAGTATTGTTACGTAGGATTGTCATATTTAAGGATACTAAATAGCGACCTAAATTGGTACCCTTAAATATGGCAATCCCACAAATAGGGCACCGGTTTTATGTAAGGGCGTTATCTACTTAACAGCTGAAATTGCAAAATAATGAAAAAAATAAAACCTTTTTGTAATTTTGTCCTTTCAGCTGTTTAGAAGAGGGCCCGTAATGTGTTACCCTTAAATATTGCAATCCTATGTGAGAGTTCCAAATCAGGGAGGTATCTACTAAACAACTCCAAGACCAACATTTTTTATTTTGAATCTTTCATCTGTTTAGAAGTCCCTAATTTGGTAACCTGACGTGGGATTGCCATAGTTAATGATACCAAAATAAGAAGCTGCTATCTAATCACGTAATGTGGTACGTTTAAATATGGCAATCACACATCAGGCACCAAATTAGGGATTTATATTCTGATGTGAAGGGGACGCACTCTTTTTTCACGGTATATTTTAATGCCTGTTTTTGAGTACAGTAATTCTATTTAAGTGCATCGTGTATTGCAAATGTTTATTTTGTATTCTGAACCGTGTGCATAAATATTAAATGTAAAAAAGCAAATAAACAACTCTCAGCACACAAATAAATTTAAAAAAAACATAACACAGGGGCCCAAACATACAGTCAGTACACACAACTCTCATCACACACAGTGTGGGTAAAGGAGAATGGTGAAATGACCCTGGAAAAAAAACACTGGGGATCAGAGTACGAGGGTAAATAGTGCTGGCAATACCAAGAAACAGAAATACAGGGAGGGAGAGAGAAACTGACAGAGAGAGTGAGAGAGACTGGCGGAGAGAGAGACTGGCAGGGAGAGTGAGAGAGACCGACAGAAAGAGAGACCGACAGAGAGAGAGACTGGCAGAGAGAGTGAGAGAGACTGGCAGAGAGAGAGACTGGCAAAAAAGAGAGAGACTGGCAAAAAAGAGAGAGACCGACAGAGAGAGAGACCGACAGAGAGAGAGACTGGCAGAGAGAGTGAGAGAGACCGACAGAGAGAGAGACTGGCAGAGAGAGTGAGAGAGACCGACAGAGAGAGAGAGAGAGATACTGGCAGAGAAAGAGAGACTGACAGAGAGTGACTCTAGAGAGACAAATGAGTCTAAAAGGAGACTGGGGCAACGAGGGCCCAGCTTAATAAATTACAATAAGTAATACATCTACCTCCAGAGATATACAATACATATAAAGAAACATTGAACTTAATGTAATAAACAATCTTTATATCGCTAACTAGCCGTTAAATAGCCTCGAACGAGCAAGACACAGAATGTAACTAGAATTAATGATTTGTATAGATTGTGCTGCTTTTAATATAAAACGATTCCTTGCTCCGTGGACCACTGATGGCAAGTCTGGCTGGTGGCAGTGCATCATGGGAAATACCGTCCCAAACTCCATGGCGTGTCATCATGTTGGCCATCACTAGCCCGGGTGAAGGCGAAGTAAATTAATTTCATCTGGGATTTATCAAACTAAGGCCACCAGGGGGCAGCCCAAAGCAGTTACCAGTAATCTTCAAGTGATGGCGTTTGACAAGTTTTCACTTTGTGTAATTATAGAATTTAAATAGAAAATATTAGACCTTATCGATGGTCGGATGGATCATCCACTGACACGTCACAATCCCACACACACATAGTACCAACACGTGGCATTCCGTGGCAGCTGACATGCTGATAGAGGAGTGGTGCTCTGTGAAACATAAATAGAGGAACGTTTAAATAAAGCTTCTATCGTGATTCCTAGAACAGATAAATCGTACTAATAAAAACACAGGGAATTTGGTAAAAATATATATTTACTTAATCTGACAAACCTGCAGCAGCCATTAGACTGGAGTTCTAACCGCGCAGTAACACTATATATAACATTCCGCTTTCTGGCTGGCCCCCGCGCATTTTATATACCGGAACTCAAACTGAAATTCTTGGTTAGACAGTACAGATTTTCAATGTATATTATTATGGAATTATAAAAAAATATATATATGTATTTAGTATTTTAGTTTTTTATTTAAAAAACTTGTATTTGAAAACTTCTAATATCTTACCTTTCATAAGCTGCAGAATTGAGAGATGGTCAAATAAACAGATTTAATAAGCAACTTGTTTAGAGAGAAATTCCAGATTACAGCGGAACTGTTCTTAAAATGTTTTAAAGGAGAATATTTTTACATTGCAGGTGCAGTCAGTCCGAATACAGTGTCAGGGTTTTAGGAACAAAATCTGAGAGCAGAGACGGAGACATGAGCTGGGATATATCTGGGCAAATATATTAAACCTATAGCAGCAAGACAGACAGACAGATTGGCAGGCGGTCAGACAGATAGACAGGCAGATTGACAGACAGACAGACAGATTGGTGGACAGATTGGCAGGCGGTCAGACAGATAGATAGACAGATTGGCAGGCGGTCTGACAGATAGAGAGACAGATTGGCAGGCGGTCTGACAGATAGAGAGACAGATTGGCAGGCGGTCTGACAGATAGATAGACAGATTAGCAGACGGTCAGACAGATAGACAGACAGATTGGCAGGCGGTCAGACAGATAGATAGACAGATTGGCAGGCAGTCAGACAGATAGATAGACAGATTGGCAGGCAGACAGACAGGCAGATTGGCAGGCAGATAGATAGACAGATTGGCAGGCGGTCAGACAGACAGATAGACAGATTGGCAGGAGGTCAGACAGATAGATAGACAGATTGGCAGGCAGACAGACAGGCAGATTGGCAGGCAGACAGATAGACAGACAGATTGGCAGGCAGTCAGATAGATAGATAGACAGATTGGCAGGCGGTCAGACAGATAGGCAGGTTGGCAGGCGGTCAGACAGATAGATAGACAGATTGGGAGGCGGTCAGACAGATAGATTGACAGATTGGCAGGCAGATTGGCAGGCAGACAGATAGACAGATTGGCAGGCGGTCAGACAGATAGATTGACAGATTGGCAGGCAGACAGATAGACAGGCAGATTGGCAGGCGGTCAGACAGGTAGACAGGCAGATTGGCAGGCAGACAGATAGATAGACAGAGTGGCAGGCAGACAGACAGACCAGTATTTCCGGTACACTTGGTGACCCAATGTAATAGGCTGTTTTTACGATGCTTTATGCCGACCCATTCGATTCGTTTTGTGAAGATATTTTTTTGTGAAGATATTTTTCTTCTGTTTATGATTTTGTGCGGATAACATTAGTATAAACAGATAATGAGGAATGGCAATATTTACTGGATCATTTTCTAATTAAATAGATAAACAGTGGGGAGATCAGCTCATTCTTACACAAAGCGAACAAATAGCGGGAGGTGAAACATTGTATTAAACTGCGCTGGTTTATTCACCAAACACTGAACGACAATGAATTGGAAATCAAACTGTAAAACAGCGACTAAAGTAGCCGATCAATGAGGTGGAGAATTTTACCAAATCCGCTATTTTTGCCTAAATTAGACAACATTGAAAAATCGTTTTAGACTGTAAATACATATATAAGAGACAGCAGCTTTTAATGACTGATTAATCCATTGATTGTAAGCCTTACTGAGCAAATGTTTAAACCCCCAGTAATAGAACCCCAGGCCCCCCGGCACATGTGTCGCTACAGGAGGGCCTTGCTTCCCTCCCCTGTCCTGTCCCTTTCCAAATTTCGTGGCCGGTGGTAGACCAGAGATCTCCCTCACTGATCAGGCTGTCTGGATGCCGAGCAGGAGGAGGGAGAACTACTGCTTCAGAACGTTCCCGCGTGTTTCCACGGCAACGATCTTCTCACACCCCTGCGCAGGTCGGATGGAGCTGTCTGCACCCATGAAGAGTGCAAAACGCTTAGTCTTCCATCGGAACCCCAGCACCGGACCTACAGGGATAAGTAATCCCCTCTCCCTGGCCAAAGGGAAGTCTCAGGAAGGGGAGAATAAACACTTTTTAAAATGTATTTTTGTTTAATTTATATAGATATATATATATATAATCTCCTCTATCCACTCACTACTGCTCCATCCTCCATTACAGCTCCTACCCCCATGTTTGCCCCTTTCCCCACTAAAGCCCCTATTACCCCTAGCATCCACTGCAGCACCCACTGTGCCAACACCCCCTCCTCCAACTACAGCCCTTATTATCCCCACAAACACTACTAATATAATTTAAAAGTGGAAATTGTTACCGCCACCCAGTTTGAACTGAGATATTTTTTGTGCCTCCCCCCCCCCCCTGTGTTCTGTTCCTAGAGTCACCACTATCCCTTAACTTCCCCTAACCGCAGAATGAGCAAAATAATACAGTTATGGAGTCAGTCTGTCATAATGGGGCTCATCTTTAATTAGGCAATCATTTATCCAAAATAACGTATTGAGGTTTCATTTCATATACAAAGCGCAGGTTTAAAACATTAATTCTTAACAGTACTTTATAAAAATTACTTATTCTGTGGATACGATGGGGACATTTAGAGACAACGCCGCTTCTTCACTGAACACTGAACTGGACAAACTGAACATTATAAAAATCTAATAAAATAGACATTATTACCACCTTGGAGAGAGTTTACCTGTCAAACCGTTTAATAAACATACAACACAAATTCTCTATAATCTGATTTTATTGTATGATTGATATCCTGTTCTGTTTATTCACTGGATTTAAGTGACATTAAGTTGTTGTTTTTGACTTCCTTAAATGACTTGTCTCCCGCGTGCGTGCAGCGCCCAAGGAGTTAATGTCATTTGGGAAGCTGACGAAGATTGATTGCCGTCGATGGGACCCGTATAATTACGTACATCGCTGTGGGCCTGTGTTGCGCCCAGCAGTACAGTTAGATATTAGAATTCTCCAAACAAGTCGTTCTTTATAAGTGTCTGTTAAGTGCAGAATCCATTAGTGGATATTTCTGCGCTGATGTTCTCGATGATGCCAGGGGATAAGTATATTCAATTCATTCCACCGGCGACAGGAAGCGCATTTTAAGCATTTTGTAGTTAATGTTTTAATGCAGTGTTCTCCGCGATACTGAACTTACTTTCTTTGGTTATTAGAGTGTCAACACTGGCACCAAAGAAGGAGATACTAGCTTCGTTCACAGGGTCATTTAAAACCTTGTTTTTCCTACGGTAAAACATTATAAGGCACCAACATATTCTGCAGCGCTGTACCACACAGGAACTAATAAACAAATTGTTGCAACAAGACAAGTCAACACAAGAAGACAAGTCAAACATACAAGGACAGCAGGCAGTGGGAGCCTTGCTCAAAGGAATTAAGGGGAGTGAGGTATAATTACACAAAGGACAAGCGGTGACATATATTTAATTCATAACTGGTTGAAAATGCTATTTATGAACACTAAATAACACAGTTAGAGGTAAAGAAGGAGAGCAAGATAGTGAGGTATTAGGAAAGGAGGGGTTTTACCTCTTCTAGCAGTTCTAGTTTTCACTGATCAGTAATGGTGACTGGCAGAGCGTGCACTAGAGTGAGGGCCATGTGGGCTAGCGCCAGTCTGATTGGCAGAGGAATGCTTTATTGGGTGATTTTGGTGGCACTGTCGGAGATGTTGGGGAGGTGGGAATGGTGCCATGATTTGCTTGAAGTAACTGAAACCTCTTTTAAGATTTCAGAGAACTTACAAAGTGTGACGTATACCTCCAACTGCCTCAAATTGTTTGCCATCCTTTCTTCTCACTCATAAAGTCTCTCTCAGGGCAGAGAAGGCAGACTGTGGTCAGAAGAAGGAAGATGTCATTTTTCTGTGATATCTAACTCATGGCTGCTGAGGATCTCAGTAAATTAGAAATGTTTGATGATCGATAGATCTGTCCCTTGGCATTACCATATGCCATTGACACAGAAAATGGCGCTCCATGGATACATACACCACGTGCCACGTTAAACCGCACACCGAGGGGTCTGTACAAAGTGGAATTTCTGGGGAAGTTCTACAAGAGGAGCAGTTAACGTGAAAACCAATGGAATGTCCCTGCTCTACATTCAGCACAATAAGCCGGTTCATATCTCAATGGGGGGGGCCACGGGGTAAAGTCAGGCAGGCTATCGTCTTCAGCAAGAAATTCTTCCATCGTACAATCTAGAACTTCATGTAAACTAACTCCAGTTCATAACTATTTAAATCCATATTCTGAGTATTAAATCTAGTATAAACTGCTGTGATCAGAAAGTGCTACGTGTTATAAGATTGTAAGCTCATTAGGACAGGGCCCTTTCCACCTATTGTTCTCATATGTCAAACGTGTTTAGTTATAATTGATTGCCTTCTTTTGCCTATTGTACAGTGCTGAGGAATATGTTGGCGATATAGAAATAATTTAATTTTATCCAGTTCCCCAATTCCCGTGCTCGTCATACGTGGAATCTATATTGTTACACAGAGAACCTGTCTTCCTTCCAGGGATACGGAGTTACTGGAGACTTGGGATCAGCATCGAGGAAAATGTCCTGTACGTCCCAGGATGCAGTGAGAACCACCATCGCATAGTGCCATTAGTCACCGCGTTCCATTCCGAGCAGCTGTCATTTAATGGCCCCAGAGCAGGAATGAACATCATAATGGCAGCATTGAAATCCTCCAGCCTAATTAAGAATATCTTAAATAAATAAATGAAACCACAAACAAGGCTCATAACGAGACCTAGCAATGGGAGTGTAGGGACGCAGTCCGCACGGCAACACATGTCTAGCCTGATGGCGTGCGGTGATTAGACCACAGGGATCCTCCCAGGAGGGATCTTAGGAGAGAAAACAAGACAAGCCCCCGACAGATAATTAAAACAGAGTGTTTTTAAAGCTGGGTGTGGGAATCACGCAGATGATATCGGAAGATGTAAGAGACAAACAGAGAATGTAAAACAAACGCAGATCAAGACTTTCTAAACAGGAACGTATAAAGGCAGGTGCCCTGGGTCGCACCATAGTTTACGAGAAAGACACTGACGCAATGTTCGAATAATTATCTAAAGCAATGCTATTTTCTACAAAGAATGCACCGTAGCCTGACACATGTAACATAAAATAAAATTCAGTGCATGAAATTTCTTTTTTTTAACTCAAATGACCTTTTTTTTTTTTCCCCTAAACCACCAATTACTCTAATTATTAGCAGTTTGGCCAATAAAGTGCAACATGTAAAAGAAGGGGGGGGGGGGAGTAACATAACTTACACGACAAAAAGATTTATGACCAGAGGCTTCTAAGAACTACCTTTCAGATGTTACAATACATTTCCCAAAATTCAATTCCAGCCTAACAAAAGCTTGGGGCCAAACCTGGACACCCCTGATACAGAGTTAGAGACTGGACTGCTATAAGACAGACTGCCGATTAACATTATTTCAAGGCATCACAAAAGTGGACGGGCAATCTACAATCTGAATAACTGGGGCAGGACTCAGCTGAGCAGTAGAAAAACTATAAAGATTGGATCAGGGATCCACCTCCCAAAATGGATTTAGCAGTAAATGCATATTGAATCAGCTGGAGCCTGAACATCCCCATTGGAGAACAACACCCTTATAGACTGAGCACTGAACTCCGCAGCACTCCATAGACTGAACCCTGCAGCTCTCCATAGACTGAACACTGAACCCAGCAGCTCTCCATAGACTGAATACTGAACCCTGCAGCTCTCCATAGACGGAACACTGAACCCTGCAGCTCTCCATAGACTGAACGCTGAACCCTGCAGCTCTCCATAGACTGAATACTGAACCCTGCAGCTCTCCATAGACTGAACACTGAACCCTGCAGCTCTCCATAGGCTGAATACTGAACCCTGCAGCTCTCCATAGACTGAATGCTGAACCCTGCAGCTCTCCATAGACTGAGTACTGAACCCTGCAGCTCTCCATAGACTGAGTACTGAACCCTGCAGCTCTCCCTAGACAGAACACTGAACCCTGCAGCTCTCCATAGGCTGAATACTGAACCCTGCAGCTCTCCATAGACTGAATGCTGAATCCTGCAGCTGTCCATAGACTGAACACTGAACCCTGCAGCTTTCCATAGACTGAGCACTGAACTCCGCAGCACTCCAAACACTGAACCCTGCATCTCTCCATAGACTGAACCCGGCAGCTGTCCATAGACGGAACCCTGAACCCTGCAGCTCCCCATAGACTGAATACTGAACTCTGCAGCTCTCCATGGACTGAACCCTGAACCCCACAGCTCTCCGTAGTCTGAACCCTGCAGCTCTCCATAGACTGAGCACTGAACCCTGCAGCCCTCCATAGACTGAACACTGAACCCTGCAGCTCTCCATAGACTGAGCAATGAACCCTGCAGCTCTCCATAGACTGAATACTGAACCCTGCAGCTCTCCATAGACTGAATGCTGAATCCTGCAGCTGTCCATAGACTGAACACTGAACCCTGCAGCTTTCCATAGATTGAGCACTGAACTCCGCAGCACTCCAAACACTGAACCCTGCATCTCTCCATAGACTGAACCCGGCAGCTGTCCATAGACGGAACCCTGAACCCTGCAGCTCCCCATAGACTGAATACTGAACTCTGCAGCTCTCCATGGACTGAACCCTGAAC
This sequence comes from Pelobates cultripes, assembly GCA_933207985.1. NCBI lineage: Eukaryota > Metazoa > Chordata > Amphibia > Anura > Pelobatidae > Pelobates > Pelobates cultripes. The sequence goes on along the minus strand of OW240920.1, from coordinate 145,992,426 downwards.
CCCGCAGCTCTCCGTAGTCTGAACCCTGCAGCTCTCCATAGACTGAACACTGAACCCTGCAGCTCTCCATAGGCTGAGTACTGAACCCTGCAGCTCTCCATAGACTGAGTACTGAATTCTGCAGCTCTCCATAGACTGAACCCTGCAGCTCTCCATAGACTGAATACTGAACCCTGCAGCTCTCCATAGACTGAACCCTGCAGCTCTCCATAGACTTAACACTGAACCCTGCAGTTCTTCATAGACTGAACGCTGAACCCTGCAGCTCTCCATAGACTGAACACTGAACCCTGCAGGTCTCCATAGACTGAACACTGAACCCTGCAGCTCTCCATGGACTGAAAACTGAACCCTGCAGCTCTCCATACACTGAACACTGCAGCTCTCTACAGACTGAACACTGAACCCTGCAGCTCTCCATAGACTGAATACTGAACTCTGCAGCTCTCCATGGACTGAACCCTGAACCCCGCAGCTCTCCGTAGTCTGAACCCTGCAGCTCTCCATAGACTGAACACTGAACCCTGCAGCTCTCCATAGGCTGAGTACTGAACCCTGCAGCTCTCCATAGACTGAGTACTGAATTCTGCAGCTCTCCATAGACTGAACCCTGCAGCTCTCCATAGACTGAATACTGAACCCTGCAGCTCTCCATAGACTGAACCCTGCAGCTCTCCATAGACTTAACACTGAACCCTGCAGTTCTTCATAGACTGAACGCTGAACCATGCAGCTCTCCATAGACTGAACACTGAACCCTGCAGGTCTCCATAGACTGAACACTGAACCCTGCAGCTCTCCATGGACTGAAAACTGAACCCTGCAGCTCTCCATACACTGAACACTGCAGCTCTCTACAGACTGAACACTGAACCCTGCAGCTCTCCATAGACTGAATACTGAACCCTGCAGCTCTCCATAGACTGAACCCAGCAGCTCTCCATAGACGGAGAAATAAACCCTGCAGCTCTCCATAAACTGAATACTGAACTCTGTAGCTCTCCATAGACTGAGAATTGAACCTTGCAGTTATCCACAGACTGAACCCTGCAGCTCTACCTTGGACTGAACACTGAACCCTGCAGCTCTCCATAGACTGAATACTGAACCCTGCAGCTCTCCATAGACTGAACCCTGCAGCACTCCATAGACTGAACACTGAACCCCGCAGCTCTCCATAGACTGAACCCTGCAGCTCTCCATAGACTGAACTGAACCCTGCAGCTCTCCATAGACTGAACACTGAACCCAGCAGCACTCCATAGACTGAGCACTGAACCCTGCAGCTCTCCATAGACTGAGCACTGAACCCTGCAGCCCTCCATAGACTGAACACTGAACCCTGCAGATAGACTGAGCAGTGAACCCTGCAGCTCTCCATAGACTGAATGCTGAATCCTGCAGCTGTCCATAGACTGAACACTGAACCCTGCAGCTTTCCATAGATTGAGCACTGAACTCCGCAGCACTCCAAAGACTGAACCCTGCATCTCCCATAGACTGAACACTGAACCCTGAGACTGAACACTGAACCCTGCAGCTCTCCATAGACTGATACTGAACCATGCAGCTCTCCATAGACTGAACACTGAACCCTGCAGCTCTCCATAGACTGAACACGGAACCATCCAGCTCTCCATAGACTGAACACCGAACCCTGCAGCTCTCCATAGACTGAACACTGAACCCTGCAGCTCTCCATAGACTGAACACTGAACCCTGCAGCACTCCATAGACTGAACACTGAACCCTACAGCTCTCCATAGACTGAACATGGAACCCTGCGGCACTCCATAGACTGAACACTGAGCCCTGCAGCTTTCCATAGACTGAACATTGAACCCTGCAACTCTCAATAGACTGAATACTGAACCCTGCAGCTCTCCATAGACTGAAGACTGAACCCTGCAGCTCTCCAAAGAGTGAACACTGAACCCTGCAGATCTCCATAGACTGAACATTGAACCCTGCAGCACTCCATAGACTGAACACTGAACCCTGCAGCTCTCCATAGACTGAACACTGAACCCTGCAGCTCTCCATAGACTGAATACTGAACCCTGCAGCTCTCCATAGACTGAACACTGAACCCTGCAGCTCTCCATAGACTGAACATTGAACCCTGCAGCTCTCCATAGACTGAACATTGAACCCTACAGCTCTCCATAGACTGAACACGGAACTCTGCGGCACTCCATAGACTGAACACTGAGCCCTGCAGCTTTCCATAGACTGAACATTGAACCCTGCAGCTTTCCATAGACTGAATACTGAACCCTGCAGCTCTCCATAGACTGAAGACTGAACCCTGCAGCTCTCCATAGAGTGAACAGTGAACCCTGCAGATCTCCAAAGACTGAACATTGAACCCTACAGCTCTCCATAGACTGAATACGGAACCCTGCAGCACTCCATAGACTGAACATTGAACCCTGCAGCACTCCATAGACTGAACATTGAACCCTACAGCTCTCCATAGACTTAATACGGAACCATGCAGCACTCCATAGACTGAACATTGAACCCTGCAGCTCTCCATAGACTGAATACTGAACCCAGCAGCTCTCCATAGACTGAATATTGAACCCTGCAGCTCTCCATAGACTGAATACTGAACCCTGCAGCACTCCATAGACTGAACACTGAACCCTGCAGCTCTCCATAGACTGAATACTGAGCCCTGCAGCTCTCCATAGACTGAACACTGAACCCTGCAGCTCTCCATAGACTGAACACTGAGCCCTGCAGCTCTCCATAGACTGAACACTGAACCCTGCAGCTCTCCATAGACTGAATACGGAACCCTGCAGCTCTCCATAGACTGAACATTGAACCCAGCAGCACTCCATAGACTGAACACTGAATCCTGCAGCTCTCCATAGACTGAACACTGAACCCTGCAGCACTCCATAGACTGAACACTGAACCCTGCAGCTCTCCATAGACTGAATACTAAACCCTGCAGCTCTCCATAGACTGAACACTGAACCCTGCAGCTTGGTATAGACATGATGCTTAAAATATGGTCTGTTTTGTATTTACAGTCTCCTGTCCATCACATAACTGAGATGCTTTTGCCCCACTTTACCTACCACATATCAACTACGTAAGTGCTAAAAAATAATACCTTTTTGCTATTTGAGTAAAGTATGAGGTTTAGGGAAGGTGTGTGATTTTTATAAGAAACACATTGTTTGAGCTGTGTAAGTGGGTGCTGGGTGTAAAGAACAAAGCCTGCTATGTAGCTCTCTGTATATATTACGATTTGCGCTGTTTTGTCACCGAGGCCATCTGGAGTGAGAGTGAAGCTTTTATAAACACAGCTTCATCCTCCTAAAGCCGTGGGATAATTATACATTTGACAAATACTGTGAATAATGAATTTTCCAGGAAACCTAAGTTCTGGAAAATAACGGCAAGTTAAGAAAGACCTTGCCCTCAGGGATCAGAAGACATGGAGATGGAGAGAGGGGAACACGTTAACAAACTGAGAGAACAGGTTATTCACTAAAGTGAGAATTCAAAGTACGTTTCAAATTTAAAGGGACACTCCATTGCAGATTGCTTGTCTGCTGCCTTTGCAAGCCCTCCCCTTCTAACCCCGCCCAGACTTTCTTTGGCTGTCCAATCACAGACTTCCCAATGCAGCTCAAAGAGAAGTCTTTGTAAGTCAGATGCTCTGGGCAATTGCTGCCTCTTGAGTTTAGTTCTAATGAGCTAAGCAAACCAGGAAGTAAAATTACCTGTTGTCTGCTTGAAAGACAAAGGGGTGTAACCAGGTTAATTTACAAAAGTGTCAGTTTCTCCTGGAATCTGCACATTTTACAAAATGAAGAAAAGAGGACACACTCTTCACACAAAACGTTTCAGCTAGTTGTTTGACGGTCTGGAGTGTTTCCTGAAGGCTAAACTATCCGAACTCAAAGCATAGCTGAATTTGCTATTTGACCTTAAAATTCTCACTTTAGGGATATTGTGAGAGTACGACAAAGATTTATCAATCTTGCAATACAGTCTAAGGCTCTGAAAACTCTTTGATCTTCGTAGAAACCCAAATACCAGCCCAAGAATGATTGCAAAGTGTGAAAAAACTTCACTAAATATAAGTCTACTTGTCAGGGAAATTCTACCTTTAATTCTATTTTAAATCGTAAACTAAATATTTAAAATAACTGAGATTTACAATTCCAGCTTCTTAAGTTCAGACACAGCACTATTTATCCTGATGATGATTAATAAATTGATGATAGACTGGGGAATCTTTGATGTATTTCTGTGATTTCTGGGATGTTTTTCCTCTCAGCAGAACATATCTTGTCTTTTTCTTGATAATTCTGCCTTTCATTCTGCATATTGCTCGTTGAGCCTTAGAGGCTTGCTTTAATGGGAGAGTCTGTTTTGTGACATGCAGGCGGTTCATAATTGCCACATTTAATTCTGCCGTTTGCGTTATACAGAAAGCAGTAGATTTCGAGATCAGCAGCACAGTCTGAGTCCAGAAAAAAACAAAATGAATTTTACTTTTCTCCGAACACTGGCTGGTTTACTGTACGGTGGAGAGCGTCTTTAGCGTAGAATAATGTCCTGCGATTAAGCGGTTTCATAAAGCGTTTAACCGGCGTGAGTTGGTAAGATGAGAGGATTGCACATCAGAAAATGACATTTTAATGGCTCGGTACTGACCTTCCTTATCACTGCTGGTAAAGTCCATAAGGAAAGCAGTGATCCTGAGAATTTTGACTAAATGGGCCTTGACATCGAGATGGCCATCTAATTTCACTACAGGCTACTGCAAATCAGCTGGCCAACTGCTAGGCCGGTCTAATAGATATAGTTATAGCGTGACGGTAGGCCACACAGACACAGTGCTCACACCTATCAATCACAGGCTAACACTACTGCTAATTGCAAACCAGACCCCTCCCACTTCCCACGTCTAACGCACACAGAGAGCCCTAATTTTTCATAAGTGAGAGAAGATTCCAATCACGTTAACAATGTTTTTTATTGAAAGTTTTCCAACTTTTCTTTTCATGAACATTTGATAAAATGAGCCATTCTTAGCAACGCTACACTCACAGCCAGCATGATAGCGACACGTTCAGTAAACACACAAACATAGGCATGCACCGCACATTTCATTACGGCAGGAAACAGATTTATTTTTTTTAATAAAGGAGAATATTTATTCGGAACTCAACCATCCTTAGGTTGATATACATTCAACATTCATTCATCATTAGCTAAATTATTTTTTTAGCTATGTCTAGCTAAAATCTATGTGTATTTATTAACTGTCCCATTAATCCCAACACTGGTGGAGTTCAGCATCTTGAACCGAGACCACTTGTTCGGCTTTGCGCGCTTCAGGTGGTCTATGAGTCGTGTCCACCTTGGCTTGGGTTTACGCAACAATCTAATCTGCTCAAACGTGGTTGTATTGCAGTTTGGACTGAACCAAATCTCTAAAAAAGAAGTCGAATAAACCCTAATCCTCGTCTAGCAGATAGAGAGCGATTCCATAATGTGACGGCGTGGAAGGGATATAAACGCAATGCGGACAATCAGTCCTGCATTAGGCTGTTCAGCATGTACACACACTCTTACACACTTATGCTCACACACTTACGCATATTCACTAGGAGAAGGCGAGTGACAGTCACAGTCCAGGCACACACGCAGCTCTCACACACAACCGGTACGCGACCCGCAGCCCTCTGATTTATTACCGTGTTTATTTTAACACGTGTAATGGCAGTTTTCTAACATTTTGTATATAATGTTCTCTGAAACTTGCTGTAATGAATTATAAACGTGTCATAAATTGTAGAAAAGTTTGTGCTGGGGATTTTTAGTGGGACGCAGATGGTCTCATTTGTAAACATTGGTGGGAGAGAGAAGAATTTGTGCAATGCAGACTGCACATGTCTGCTGTCCATATGGCGCTGAGCGGACTCCGTGATTTGATAGATTAGAGATGGAGCGTACAAAGCTGTTCTGTACATTAATCCTCTTCCCACTGGCCAACGGCACAAACTTAAAACTGGGTGTTCCCATGCACCCCGGAAAGGCAGGCTGGCAGGGTCAATAGCGGAATATTGGTGTATCGTTGTGTCACCATGAAAATGTAAAACCTGGCTGTCAGTATTAACCTTTTCAATGCCAGTGAGATGAGCAACACGTGGTTATTAAATGTAGAATTGGAATCGCCTGTATCTATGTGCCCGGGTTCTAGATCAGAACACAGTACGGCCAATGGGAGTTCAGGAGAGAAGGGATTCTGTCTCCCATTAGTAGGGCTTAGTTTATCAATCTATAGCTTTAAATGGACACTATTGGCACCCAGACTACTTCAGTTCATCGAAGTGACCTTGGTGCCATGTCCCTGTCCCCCTTGGTCCTGCAATGTAAATCATTGCATTTCCATAGAAACTGCAATAATAACATTGCAGGATAAATGCTGCCTCTAGTGGCTGACAATAAGATAGCTACTAGAGGCACTTCCTGCATGTTAGGCTGGACATCTTCACATTCTGCATGAGGACATCCAGCATCAGTTAAATCCCCATCCTCAATGCTTTCCTATGTGGAGAGCCTAATGCATTTGCTGCGCATGCGCATTAAGTGCCCTGTCAGATAATGCCAAAGGAGGCAGAGTGCAGACCCAGTGCTGAGGGAGATTGGTGCTGGAATTGGCTACATAAAGGGTTTATTAACCCTGTCTGAGCCGGGGGGGGGGGGAGGATTCCAAAGGGAGGGGGGGTGCTAGATGGAACTATAGTGTAAGGAATCCAGATTTGTGTTCCTTACACTACGGATTCCTTTAATAATGAATAGACCTGATTTGAAATGTGTGGCGGCCACCCCAAGAGAAGTGGGGTTTGTGCCAGCAGAGATGTCCTTTCCCCCTAGTATGAGTAATGCTGTAGTATTCCCCAGCAGTAATCCAAGCCGTAATAAAGCAGATATAGCTGTTCCCTACAATCACGAGACAAGGCTCTGTGTTGAGGGTGAAGCTGAACTGGTTTAATGGGAGCCACAGCTGTCCTTATATACAAGGGGACACGAGGGGACTACCATAAAAGTACACACATTATTACATTAACTCTCCAGTCCAGGACATACAAAACCAAAATACAAAACCCCAAAATACACATTTAACAAGTAGGTACCCCCTCAAGTCCCATATCCCCGGGTAGCCTGGATCTGAGCGCCCAACATATCCAGAAAGCGCTCAGATCCCACGAACGCAGCCAAAACACCACCGGGGTATAGTTTAGACCGACTGCACACGAGGCGCCTGCCCAAAAGAGTTCCATGAATTCAGTTGGAACAGTCGGTCTCTTTCGGGAGTACAAAACACAGTTAAATAACGAAAGTAACTATTCGTGTGGAAGTTAGTCGTGTGCCCCTTGTTCAGGAGTTTGTTCCCACCGAACGCCACTTTTCTCAGTCGAATGGAACCGAACATCCATGAAGGTGGAAGTCCCTGTGGTGGTTGCACCATTGAGTGCCCGGTAATATTCCATGCACTCGACGACCAAACACCGCTGTAGGCGTTCGTGAAAACAAGATGGCCACCCAGGCAACCACTTAGAACGTTGTTAATTGCGGTTTGCGAAGGTGAGGAAGAGGTTAGACAGGTCAATGAATGGCACACGACTGTTCTGGGTGGTCTGTTCGTTCGGTACTTTGTTCGGTATACGAACCAAATGGAGCAGTTTGTTCGGTGATGTCTGTATACCATACCATTCAATGTAAAACAATAGTTCAGGGACAAGGGGATCTGTCACAAAGTGGTTTCAAGCTGTGCCACAAAATGGGAAAAAAATCTTCCTGACTCCATAATGTCAGAAATATTTCTCATAGGATAACCAGGCTGTTATATTAACGATTAAATCCTGTCATATTCTTGTTTTTTATAAAACATTATAGAACACAAAAAAAACCAAAAAACAACGTGACGCAACTTTACAATGAATAAATCAAATCAAAACTGGGTGAAAAAATGTTATTCGATATATAAACATTTTATTTAAGATATCAAAAAGTCGCAAAACCATAGGAATTATCCTGCACCCAGCGTGAAAGAGAGGTCTTCCCAAGTACCGCACAGGACCACAGTGCCCACAGCGCCAATCCCGGCACTGTTTGCCTCTTACATGAACTGGGTGACTCGAATAAGATATAAAAACTATCAGTAGGTTTTGTCACTCCTTTTTCTCTCTTGATTGCGTTTTGATCCCATATATTGATTTACGATGAGCGATGTGAGATAAATGTACCCATTTGGTTGCACTTAGCAGGCCGTGCCCATCCATTCGCCACAGAGACAGACAGTTATGGGAAAGGCCATGTTTATACAGAAATCACCGTCAGTCAGCGGTAAAGTGATAACTCGAATGGGGCAAGTGATAACAGAGAAGTGGGACCTGCTGTTATAAAGAAATTATTTCTCTAAAACCCAAAAATATCTGGACAGTGTGCGACAAATGGTCATGACGTCGCTTTTTTCTACATCGGAGCCAGGACCAGTTAATTGGCTGCATTAAAACATAAATTGTTTACATGCTGAACTGGAAAAATGATCAGACCTTTTTGCAGTTTTCCAATTTTAATCTAAATTTTGCTTTGATTTTGTTTAGCACATTTGTAGTTTTTTTGAATTAGAATCACTAGTCTCTCTCCAATGGCAATCTCGGCTAAATCTCCGAAAGCAAGAAACTTGTACGTGGCAGTCCGTACTCAGGGCCACTAATCAGTCAGACCCTGGTACGTGGCAGTCCGTACTGGGGGCCACTAATCAGTCAGACCCTGGTACGTGGCAGTCCATACTATAGGCCACTAATAAGGCAGATCCTGGTACGTGGCGGTCCGTACTGATTGCCAGTAATAAGGCAGACCCTGGTACGTGACAGTCCATACTGATTGCCAGTAATAAGGCAGACCCTGGTACGTGGCAGTCAGTACTGAGGGCCAATAATAAGGTAGACCCTGGTATGTGGCAGTCCATACTGATTGCCAGTAATAAGGCAGACCTTGGTACATGGCAGTCCATACTGAGGGCCACTAATCAGGTAGACCCTGGTACGTGGCCGTCCGTACTTAGGGCCACTCATTAGGCAGACCCTGGTACGTGGCAGTCCGTAATGAGGGCCACTAATCAGTCAGACCCTGGTACGTGGCAGTCCATACTGAGGGCCACTAATAAGGCAGATCCTGATACGTGGCAGTCCGTACTGATTGCCAGTAATAAGGCAGACCCTGGTACGTGGCAGTCCATACTGATTGCCAGTAATAAGGCAGACCCTGGTACGTGGCAGTCAGTACTGAGGGCCAATAATAAGGTAGACCCTGTTACGTGGCAGTCCGTACTGAGGGCCAATAATAAGGTAGACCCTGGTATGTGGCAGTCCATACTGATTGCCAGTAATAAGGCAGACCCTGGTACATGGCAGTCCATACTGAGGGCCACTAATCAGGTAGATCCTGGTACGTGGCAGTCCGTACTGATTGCCAGTAATAAGGCAGACCCTGGTATGTGGCAGTCCATACTGATTGTCAGTAATAAGGCAGACACTGGTACGTGGCAGTCAGTACTGAGGGCCAATAATAAGGTAGACCCTGGTACGTGGCAGTCAGTACTGAGGGCCAATAACAAGGTAGACCCTGGTATGTGGCAGTCCGTACTGATTGCCAGTAATAAGGCAGACCCTGGTACGTGGCAGTCCATACTGATTGCCAGTAATAAGGCAGACCCTGGTACGTGGCAGTCAGTACTGAGGGCCAATAATAAGGTAGACCCTGGTACGTGGCAGTCAGTACTGAGGGCCAATAATAAGGTAGACCCTGGTATGTGGCAGTCCGTACTGAGGGCCACTAATAAGGCAGACCCTGGTACATGGCAGTCCATACTGAGGGCCACTAATCAGGTAGACCCTGGTACGTGGCCGTCCGTACTTAGGGCCACTCATTAGGCAGACCCTGGTACGTGGCAGTCCGTACTGAGGGCCACTAATCAGACAGACCCTGGCATGTGGCAGCCCATACTGATTGCCACTAATAAGGCAGACCCTGGTACATGGCAGTCAGTACTGAAGGCCAATAATAAGGCAGATCCTGGTACGTGGCAGTCCATACTGAGGGCCACTAATAAGGCAGACCCTGGTACGTGGCAGTCCATACTGAGGGCCACTAATAAGGCAGACCCTGGTACACAGAGTATCATCCAGGCACCTACCATGAAAACTGTCAGCTTTCTGCTATAGTTAGGGGATATAGTGAAAGTTATGTGTCACTGCCGCCCCCTGCTGGGGGAATAGCAACACATCAGCAAACAGTGAATTGCAGAGAACTTAAAACTGGATTGTAAAATAAAACCTCTATGGCTCGCCTGTCGTCACAGCTCAATCGTATTAACGGAATTGGTTTTCAGTGCATCGGAAATTACTGCTTAGTGAACAAACCTCTGCATATTCGCCTAATTCAAAATGTGAAACACCAACCAGAGCGTGTTTCAGGCTCAAATAACTGAAATAAATTCATTAAAGGATTACTCCAAGCATCATAACCACTTCAGTGATTTAAAATGGTCATCACACCTCCCACCTCCGGCGACCTGAGAATCGGTAAGAGGGAGGTGAAGGGGGCAGGGCCAGTGACGCAACCACATCACTATCTCTGCCCCCAAAGCAGTGGATTCACCCGGAAGGTCCACAAGCTGTTGGGAGGTGCATGAAGAGCTCTGTCCAGGATGTAGAATTTATATTCCGTCAGGGGTTCCTCCAATGTGAAACTAACTTCATCTGACAGAGGTTGTATTTTACATTAGCCTGGGTAGCACTTTTCATGTACCTCCCAACCGTGGGGGTATTTATAGCTGCCCTGAAAATACCGTGGCTGAGGTGGGAGCTGGAGCTTTGTCTGTCTGTGTGTCTGTCTGTGACTGACCTTTGTACACTTTGTATCTGCAGCCAATAACTGCGTGAATATCTGGACCTTTCCCATGCTATAAATGTATTAAATAATAGCATACCAAGAGACAGATGTGTGTCCCCAGAGGATAATTAGACTATTACATTGGTGTAAATTACATTATTAACAGTTATCAAAATATGTAAATTTAGTTAATTTTATTTTTGCACTGTTTCTCCATGTAAAAGAGAATTTCTGTAATGAATTCCTTATTATAAATAATAATGCCAGCATCTGATTTTGGTCCATGCTTGTTACCATGGAGACGTTATTAATAAAAGGTAGGCATGAGATCGACTTGTGTCCATGATGCAGTTAAACCGTCTTCGGAAAAGCCTTTCGTTGACCTGCTTGTTTTGTTTTTTTATTAATCTCAACCCATAAACACAGGGTTAGAGTTTACAATCTGACAGAACAAAGTGAAATGTGTTAAAACTATTATTCTTTATAAGTTTTCTAACATTTTAAAACGTCAGGTGACACCACTGCGCAGTTGTTGTTAGACGAGTCTTGGTGAGCCCGAGAGGCAAGACCTGTAGAAAAAAGAATTACAAAAATTAAAAAAAATTAATTATAATTTTTAATGAGTTGCAGTAAAGTCGGGAGTTTATCACTTCACTTTTTTAAATTTCATTTTTGCTGATTCTTTCCAGTAAAACCTCAATCTGTTGTTTCTTGTTTTTAACCAGGTTAACCAGGAATTGGTTATTGTGGCTTACAATCTGAAATTTATGATTAATTCCCAGCAAATTCACACTTTGCCAGGATATCCGCTAAAGTGTAGATTGTTATGATTTACAGTGAGTTTGAAATGTAAGGCCATAGTAGTCGAAATAGAACAATTCTCCAAGTAATTCTTTCAGTTTTCCCACTCTGGTGTAAAATGTTTCATTCCCCTGTAGTGAATAGGCCTGTCACCATTTAGTGAATAATTCCCTGTGTCTTTGTGAAGTATACATTGGGTTAATGCACATATTGGCAGAAGTACCGATTGTGTCATTATGGTACGAGATGAGACTACGCTTATTTCTCTATATCACAGGTTCTCCTTGAACTCTGTTCGTGCTGTTTATCTTTGCTGTTGTAGAAAGTGTTGACCTATACTTTCCATCTGACAAAACTGCCTAAATCAGGTACGCGTCCAGTTACCCACATCTAATGTCAACATGATCAGCGCCAAGACTTCTCTCTCATCGTATTGTTCTATGTTCAGCACATCCCAGCAGATCCACCGGCACAATTTCTTTGTGTTTGTCCAAAACCCTCCCTGACTTTTGTTTGTTTTGTTACTGTCTTTATATAGTGTAACCTGTGGGGCACAAGGAACCCATCCTATGGTAATGGGGCACAGGGAATCCGTCCTATGGGTAATGGGGTACAGGGAATCCATCCTATGGGTAATGGGGTACAAGGAATCCGTCCTATGGGTAATGGGGCACAGGGAATCCATCCTATGGGTAATGGGGTACAAGGAATCCGTCCTATGGGTAATGGGGCACAGGGAATCCGTCCTATGGTAATGGGGAACAGGGAATCCATCCTATGGGTAATGGGGAACAGGGAATCCATCCTATGGGTAATGGGGCACAGGGAATCCGTCCTATGGGTAATGGGGCACAGGGAATCCATCGTATGGGTAATGGGGTACAAGGAATCCATCCTATGGGTAATGGGGAACAGGGAATCCATCCTATGGGTAATGGGGAACAGGGAATCCATAATATGGGTAATGGGGAACAGGGAATCCATCCTATGGGTAATGGGGAACAGGGAATCCATCCTATGGGTAATGGGGAACAGGGAATCCATCCTATGGGTAATGGGGCACAGGGAATCCATCTGATGGGTAATGGGGCACAGGGAATCCATCCTATGGGTAATGGGGCACAGGGAATCCGTCCTAACCTATGGGTAATGGGACACAGGGAATCCATCCTATGGGTAATGGGGCACAGGGAATCCTCCTATGGGTAATGGGGCACAGGAATCCATCGTATGGGTAATGGGGTACAAGGAATCATCCTATGGTAATGGGGAACAGGAATCCATACTAGAATAGGGTATCACTATGGTAGAGGAACAGGGAATCCATCCTATGGTAATGGGAACAAGAATCCATCCTATGGGTAATGGGGCACAGGGAATCCATCCTGTAGGTAATGGGGCACAGGAATCCATCCTATGAGTAGTAGGGCACAGGGAATCCGTCCCTATGGTAATGGGGAACAGGGAATCCATCCTATGGGTAATGGGGTACAAGGAATCCGTCCTATGGGTAATGGGGCACAGGGAATCCGTCCTATGGTAATGGGGAACAGGGAATCCATCCTATGGGTAATGGGGAACAGGGAATCCATCCTATGGGTAATGGGGAACAGGGAATCCATCCTATGGGTAATGGGGAACAGGGAATCCATCCTATGGGTAATGTGGCACAGGGAATCCATCCTATGGGTAATGGGGAACAGGGAATCCATCCTATCGGTAATGTGGCACAGGGAATCCGTCCTATGGTAATGTGGCACAGGGAATCCATCCTATCGGTAATGGGGCACAGGGAATCCGTCCTATCGGTAATGGGGCACAGGGAATCCATCCTATGGGTAATGGGGCACAGGGAATCCGTCCTATGGGTAATGGGGCACAGGGAATCCGTCCTATGGGTAATGGGGCACAGGGAATCCATCCTATGGGTAATGGGGCACAGGGAATCCATCCTATGGGTAATGGGGCACAGGGAATCCATCCGATGGGCAATGGGGCACAGGGAATCCATCCGATGGGTAATGGGGCACAGGGAATCCATCCGATGGGTAATGGGGCACAGGGAATCCATCCTATCGGTAATGGGGCACAGGGAATCCGTCCTATGGTAATGGGGTACAGGGAATCCATCCTATGGGTAATGTGGCACAGGGAATCCATCCTATCGGTAATGGGGCACAGGGAATCCATCCTATGGTAATGGGGCACAGGGAATCCATCCTATCGGTAATGGGGTACACAGGGGGGCACAGGGAATCCATCCTATGGTAATGGGGCACAGGGAATCCATCCTATCGGTAATGGGGTACAAGGAATCCGTCTTATGGGTAATGGGGTACAGGGAATCCATCCTATGGGTAATGGGGCACAGGGAATCCATCCTATCGGTAATGGGGCACAGGGAATCCGTCCTATGGGTAATGGGGCACAGGGAATCCATCCTATGGGTAATGTGGCACAGGGAATCCATCCTATGGTAATGGGGTACAAGGAATCCGTCTTATGGGTAATGGGGCACAGGGAATCCATCCTATGGGTAATGGGGCACAGGGAATCCATCCTATGGGTAATGTGGCACAGGGAATCCATCCTATGGTAATGGGGTACAAGGAATCCATCTTATGGGTAATGGAGCACCAAATTGCTTTCCATTTCTCCTACAAAGAGTTCCCACTGACAGGTATTAGACAGGTTCTAGATTAATATTTTATATTATTAGATTAGATATTATAATATTAAGTTATTTCTCGTATAGTGGTTTCAGTATTTCCATAACATGGATTAGTTATTAGTTATAGATGTGTATTTTTCTAAAGCCAACATATTGTACAGTGCTAGGTACATGTGGAACAGAACAACCTGTAAACCGGTTTATAATGGGCAGATAAGACACAATGTATAGATAAGAACGTCTAGAACTAAGGGCCAGAGGTTGGAACATCTGAGATGTGAAGGCAGATTGTGGATTTTCTGGGACTATGACTGATGGAAAAACCTGAAAAAACTTTAATGAGATAGGACTTAAGAGAGTCAGAGTGACTTCTGGACACGTGCTGAAGCCTCTTTTTTTGTGTCTCTCCCCCAGTCTCTTTGCATGTCTCTTTTTTACCTGCCCCAGCCCCTGTGCGTCTCGTTTTCCCTCCCTTTCATTCTGCCCAATATTCTTTTCATTTTCATGGTGATTGTTTAATGTTTAGCACACCCCGGCGACAAAGCATTAGAGGGCCACTCCACTGCCAAAATGAAGATAATAATAATAAAAAATGGTAATTGTTGCTTAGGACATATACCCCCAATGAAATCATGCATGCACTCAATTATGTATTTTTTTCACTGGTGAATATAAAAACAGCTAGCAAGGCAGGTGCTCGGAGCAATTGCTTCCTCGAGTTAATCTTTACTGAGCTAAACAAACCAGGAAGTAACAAGAACGGGTGTCTGATTGACAGCCAGGGGGTGTGTAACCAGGTTATTTATCACAGTGACAGTGTCAATTGAAACCTGTGCTTTTTGAAAAAGGAAAAAAAAGAGGGCACTCTTTACATAGAAAGCATTTCAACAAACTAAAGTACTCCAGGGATCCGGAGTGTTCCTTTAAGCTTTCAAAATGTTCTGTACTTTTAATATTCCCTTTACTTAATGTATTTATGACCGCAGGATTTTGTTGGCACTATATAAATAATGAATAGTAATATATTTTGATGCTTATACTCCATTAACACTGGCAATCTAGTATAAATTTAAAAATATCTCCGGGGAAGATTTCTGCGCATTTAGACTGTGAAAATATTTTTTAATAGGTTTAGTACTTAAGAGATACGCAGAGTGTGTTTTGTAATTTTCAGATGGATAAAACCTTTATTTTTTTTATCCGTCTTGATAACAGCCCATGGGAAATCGCACAATAAATCAACGCTGCCTATTAATGCGTCGCTATAATTTATTGATTCTCGCCACTCCCCGGAGCTGTTTCATGTAACACAGTAAAAGAGTTGTGACAATTTTTTATACTTTAGACGATTCCGAATTCATTTTCTATCAACTGGATCTTTATGATAATTTCTGTGCTAGACTCAAGCGTAATGCTCTATTTATTCTTATCTAGAATTCTTATTCCACATTTCTTCTTTTAGTTCTGTACCTTAAACTATTTGCTGCCACTTGTACATAACAGTACAGCTCTTTGACTGTTAATAGTGTTTGTCCTGTGACTCGACCCTCGATATCTCCTATTAGACAGGACTGTGAATACTGTTTATCCTGTGACTCGTCCCTCGATATCTCCTATTAGACAGGACTGTGAATACTGTTTGTCCTGTGACTCGTCCCTCGATATCTCCTATTAGACAGGACTGTGAATACTGTTTGTCCTGTGACTCGTCCCTCGATATCTCCTATTAAACAGGACTGTGAATACTGTTTGTCCTGTGACTCGTGCCTCGATATCTCCTATTAGACAGGACTCTGAATACTGTTTGTCCTGTGACTCGTCCCTCGATATCTCCTATTAAACAGGACTGTGAATACTGTTTGTCCTGTGACTCGTCCCTCGATATCTCCTATTAAACAGGACTGTGAATACTGTTTGTCCTGTGACTCGTCCCTCGATATCTCCTATTAAACAGGACTGTGAATACTGTTTGTCCTGTGACTCGTCCCTCGATATCTCCTATTAGACAGGACTGTGAATATTGTTTGTCCTGTGACTCGTCCCTCGATATCTCCTATTAAACAGGACTGTGAATACTGTTTGTCCTGTGACTCGTCCCTCGATATCGCCTATCAGACAGGATTGTGAATACTGTTTGTCCTGTGACTCGTCCCTCGATATCTCCTATTAGACAGGACTGTGAATACTGTTTGTCCTGTGACTCGTCCCTCGATATCTCCTATTAGACAGGACTGTGAATACTGTTTGTCCTGTGACTCATCCCTCGATATCTCCTATTAAACAGGACTGTGAATACTGTTTGTCCTGTGACTCGTCCCTCGATATCTCCTATTAGACAGGACTGTGAATACTGTTTGTCCTGTGACTCGTCCCTCGATATCTCCTATTAAACAGGACTGTGAATACTGTTTGTCCTGTGACTCGTCCCTCGATATCTCCTATTAAACAGGACTGTGAATACTGTTTGTCCTGTGACTCGTCCCTCAATATCTCCTATTAGACAGGACTGTGAATACTGTTTGTCCTGTGACTCGTCCATCAATATCTCCTATTAGACAGGACTGTGAATACTGTTTGTCCTGTGACTCGTCCCTCGATATCTCCTATTAAACAGGACTGTGAATACTGTTTGTCCTGTGACTCGTGCCTCGATATCGCCTATTAGACAGGATTGTGAATACTGTTTGTCCTGTGACTCGTCCCTCGATATCTCCTATTAAACAGGACTGTGAATACTGTTTGTCCTGTGACTCGTCCCTCGATATCTCCTATTAGACAGGACTGTGAATATTGTTTGTCCTGTGACTCGTCCCTCGATATCTCCTATTAGACAGGACTGTGAATACTGTTTGTCCTGTGACTCGTCCCTCAATATCTCCTGTTAGAAGGGACTGTGAATATGTTTTTTTCCTGTGATTGTCCCTCGGTATCTCCATTTTTGTAAATACTGTTTGTTAGAACTCAATGTAAGTCCGCTTTGTGTTGCCCTATTGCAATGACTGTCCTGTTTGTAAGTAGGATTTTGCGCAGAATCTGACACGACACAATCCCTGCTATGTGTGTGCGCGGTCACAAGACACACACAACAAATAAACTATTTTTCCTGGAAGAGAACACATGGTAGTCCATGAAGCAGGGCATTAAAAGGAATGGGTTACTATGATTAGCCCGGTAAACATTAATAAGAAGACAGTAATAGTCAAGAGATAATGTGCAAAGAGAGCAGAAAACTTTGACCTCCCTCCTTGGGGTTTATATAGAAGACACATTTCTCTGTGTTCTTCGCACTTGGATCGGCTGCTGAACTGCGCTGCGAGAGGTATGTCACCTATATTACAGCAGCGTTATCAGTCGTGTCCCGGTCTGACCAGGCCTGGGATTAATATTATATATGACCTCCACGTAGTGTGAGCACGCGGCAAAGGGATACACTGGATCAATAAATGTTAAGAAATGATTATTGCTTTTCTAACAGTAGTAACCAGAGTGAAACGCCAATATTATATGTAATATATTGACAGAATAGCATTCATTTAGCACGTTAGATTACCGCACACTGGGCATGTTTTAATGCCAGGTAGACTTTAATAAAAATACCCCTTTCTGTCTCATTAGAGATTTGGCATTTTAGCTGAAGCAGCAGATGAATTGTTAGCGCAGGACTCATCTTGCCTCACCTTGCCACTTTTGACCTGACTGGGCAGGTGAGCTTACACTTTAAACCTTTGTTAATTAAATAGCCATAGGGACTTGTTCTTAGTATTTTGGTTGATGAAAACTGCTGCTGCCCAGGCATAATGGGAGTTTGAGAACAGAACTTAATTTTGTGTGTACGTAATGATAAATTACCCCAAACAAATAGATGTTATTACGTCAGTTTATGTGCCTCGTTTTCCATATTTATATTAGAAGTGTCCAACTTTGACCCCTGGCTTTTGTTTAATTATATTTCACAGAATTCTCTGCCGGCCATCGATTGGTCTATAATTCTGGTGCTCATTAAATCTGGCTGTTAGAGCATTTTGATTTTACGCTATAAGTAACGTTTGATATCACATTACCAGTTGATGTAAAGCGTTAGATACATATATGTTTTATAAACCACCCTCATTGTACATAACACAGATACAATTATGACAGAAATAATTACATTATAATTCGGTCTGCTTACCAGCTGGGGATTCATTGTTCTACCAGACATATTACCCATTTCTCAATATTTCGTGGGTCAGAATCATAGAATTTGTGCAGATATAAAGTTTCCTTGAATTGAGCAGCTGACGCTGACAGGGACCCTTCCTGAGATTATTGGAGTATTGGGCATTTAGCTTTATCTACAGCTAGAATTAATTCTGGCAAACAGAGCACAGATTACCATTAACGCAGCTTTATAACGGGTTACGTGAAAGCACAAAGTAATAATGATAATCTATTAATAATTAAAGCTTTATTAATCAGCGGTCCACCTCCTCCATGTTGTGACTATGGTAACTCCTAATTTACGATTTCGGGGGTTCATTAAGGACTATCCCCCCGGAATATTTGTACAAATACATAGTATGAAATTGCAGGGGGGATTCTGTAACTGCAAGCGTCAACATGGCACCTTCATGCCAACGCCATTCAGCGCAGTTAGACGTAGCGTTATGGGTTAGGAATTGAGGTACAGGCTAATGGGCCTGATTATATTTTATATTCACTTTAGTGCGCTTCATTCAATAAAGTCCAAATTATAGAGAATCCAGATCTGTACGGCAGATCAAATTTAGGAAAAATTCCAAAAATTCAACATGTGTTTCTTTCCCATAACTTTGATGGGTTTGTGTTTTAACGCAACATATTCCCAGTGTTTAACTGAACGTAGTGATACAAGTTTAGATTAAACAAATACTAATGAGAAACAAAATCGTCGCCCCCATGAGATCCACTAACTCGTTATCTGTTAGCCTCATTGTTGCGCATCATGGGACTTGTACTTCCTCCACAACTGGAGAGCCACCTGCTGATTACACAGATCTATATGCTGATTGATTATCAATCGATGAATCTAAACGTGGAATCCTTACTGGGAGGCTGCTCTTATAATGCCTGGATCAGAACAGGTTTTTATACACAATCACGTATGATCGTACGTAAGACAAGGTGAATAGAATGTGACCCAACAACCAATAAATAGCAATACAATACGCGGTAACTATAATAAAACAAGATGGCAGAGAATTATAAATGCAGAATAGGTACTTTTGCTAAATTCCATTGGTTTCCATGGTGATGGCTCTTTATTTAGCACTTTGTGCTCGAATAGCACTTTTTAACCCAATATCCTAATTTAAAATAGAAAGAAAATGTATAAACATTAGTAATCTGCGAGATACCCATGCAATAGAGTAAATATCTACATATAATATCATTATTACATTATAGATTTGATGTTATTCTGTATTCTACAGACATTTTCCAGATATTTCTCGCTGTATCCATCCATACAGAGGTCTATACGTTACCTGAATATCCTCGAGATCTGGGATTCCTTATTAGCTGTACAGACAGATAGTACAGATAGTACGACCTCTGCCGATGTTAATTAATTAACGTGTACTCAAATAACCTTTCGTACTAGCATTGTAACAGATTATCTGCAGTGTCTGTCGCCGTACGAAGTGCACTGACTCTACAGATTCATGTCGTACTTATATAGAACAACATAAAACTGACATCTCCTGGATAATCCACACATCGTACCACTGACAAGCTGCATCTCCATGTAGGAAACATAACGAAATATGACAGGTTACTTTATTTTTAGTAGTGGATTACCTTTAGATAAATGGGGATCAGACTGTTGTCTGTGAAATACTCCGGGAACACAGCAGCTCACACTGGAGGGGGCAATTAACCAACCCCCCCAATATCTTTTACACTAAAGGAATACGGACATTACAATGTAACTGCTGTCTGTAGAATACTCAGGGAACACAGCAGCTCACACTGGAGGGGGCAATTAACCAAACCCCCCAATATCTTTTACACTAAAGGGATACGGACATTACAATGTAACTGCTGTCTGTAGAATACTCAGGGAACACAGCAGCTCACACTGGAGGGCAATTAACTAACCCCCTCCAATATCTTTTACACTATTTTTTATTTTCTTTTTTTTACACTGGTGTTTCAGTGTAGGAGAGGAAAGAGAGAAAAGAAAGAAAAAAAAAGGTTCAACAAATCTATATTAATTGTCATTAGTCTCATGATCACAAAATATCAACATTGAGATTGTGTGATTAACAATAACTACTGAGCTGATAATAATTTCTAATAGCAGATATTTGTATTGTGATTGTGCTGGAAACACCAAGAACTAAAAAATATTTAGAAAATATTATGGAATGAAAACCGATGCTGGATTGTGCTTCACCCCTATAGTTACGTTACCCTGTTTGTTATTCACCACCAATGATTAAGTGCTAGGAGAATGCAAAATGCGTGGGGTGTATTATAGCTTCCGAACATTCCCTCTCCCTCATCAAGTCTCTACTTTTCACGGGTACAGATATCCCTTAATGTCGACTAAAAATAGTTTACAGTGAAGGAGACTTTAGAGGAGCACATCTTACACCCAGTGAGACGGTCGCTCCTTTGTTTGATGTAGTGAAATGCGCAGGGATTTTGTAGCCTGATCAGCCCAATTGACAGCCTTAAAGCCTTTTACACATGTTGTCCCCAACCGCTGATTAACCCCTGACCTGTAACTCCTGACACGTAGAGCTGCGAAGTACTGTGTATTCTAGAACTTCTGCAACAGATTGCACAAGTAAATGTGTACAAAGAAAAAGTAATCACATTTTCTTGTTAGCTGAGTAATTCATGTAAAAAAGAACATCCATAAAGATAAAACTAACAAACTGATAAGTATCCCAGTATAACAGTGCTGGACAACTAGACGCCTTCGCAAGTAACGCGCTTGTGATTGACACATGCTCCTGTTACCAGTCCATGCCTCACACACAATGTAATAGCTCACCCTTTGCAGGATGGTGGGCAGGTTCAGGGAGATGGAGACGCGGATGTCAACCTGTGCAAATATTCCAAGTATTAACATTCACCACGCCGCTCTCGAGGGATGTGTGCAATCCGTAAACCCTCATTACTGCTTAATTACTAAGCATCTAACAGCTCTCAGAATGAGGGTGCAATATAAGAAATATGAAATCAATTAAAAATAAAATTAAAATGTTGCTGCAAAGTTGCATAATTTGAACAAAGTGTCTCTTCTCAGTTACCAAACTGTCGCAAAGTTGCAAACATTTGCACTGGTTTCCATGACAACTGCCCCACTCTTTGAACTGTGCTCCACTTTTCATATCACAGTTTGATCATTTGCCAGTACCACTGGTTTATGTGTTAAATTCTCTGGTATTGAGTAATTCTACTTCCAACACAGATTACATCAGCAGATCTGAGAAGGTCTCAGTCCAGCGCCTCCAACATGCCATACACTACTAACAACTCTCAGCCATCACTCACCAAAATCGACCTGGACAGCTATGACATCAACATCAAGGTGCCCCTGGAAAATGGAACAATGGGTGAGGTTAAAGGCAAATAAATTAAACGTTATTATCGAAATATTTTCTTAGCATGTCACTTAAAATATGTAAAAGAATGTTAAATTATTGGGGAAATCGATGTTATTTTCAGGAGTACACTTCACTTCCTTAATGAAGCAGTTTTGGTGTATAGATTATGTCCCTGCAGTCTCACTGCTCAATTCTCTGCCATTTAGGAGTAAAATCACTTTTGTTTCTGTTTATGCAGCCCTAGACACACCTCCCCTGTATGTGACTGACACAACCTGAATGAAAACAAAATGGTTTCATTTTCCATCAAATGTAACTTAATTTAGAAGTTTTTTATTTCCTGCTCTGTAAATTTAACTTTAATTACATACAGGAGGATGCTGTAGGGTCTAGAAGGCTAATAACAGGGCAAGAAATTTTAAATTAAACAGAATGTGCAATAAAGGAAGTGTAATCATTAGATGACTCTTTACAGGAAGTATCTAAGAAGGATGTGGATGTAACATGCATGACGGTCGGGGCTAGGGCTGTATAAACGAAGTGATTTAACTCCTAAATGGCAGAGGATTGAGCAGTGAGGCTGCAGCGGCATGATCTATACACCAAAACTGCTTCATTAAGATAAAGTTGTTTTGGTGACTATAATGTCCCTTTAAACATTTATTTCTCTCTTGGCTGGACAATGCTCCTAAGAGTTTGTGCTCAATAATATTGCTTCCCTCACCCTGTTATAATGCACTCAGGGTACGGTTAACGTAAGGGCTCCAGACACACGTACCACGGAAGGCCGGCACTGTATGATTTTTATTGATTTACTGCTTCCGTGGAACAGAGGCATGATATCGTCTCAAGGACCACCATGACTTCAGTTTAATCAGTGATCGTTTAGCATTTACATATGTCTTGATGTCACCACTTCGGATCATGAAACGTAAAATGTATTATTAGCGCCTTGACTGAAATAAGTTTACCGGAAGAAGCCAGCTAGTCAGCTATGTTTTATCGACTAGTTAAACATGTACACTTTATTTATCTGCTGGTATTATTTGACGTATCACACAGTATTTATTCCGTAAATAACACTGTAAATTGTAATTCTGTAAATTGCATTTATCAGCTGAGCTCTGAGAAGTGCAATTTGCAAGTAATCTTCCACCTAGTCAAATGAAAATGATACTTTTAGTTAATATATTATTTTTGTAACGGCACCCCCAGGCTTAAAAGGGTTAAACCGCCGTTTAGGAGCTCTTCCCCTTCCAGAGATACAGGCACAGCTACTGCAGAACACCAAACTCCCGAACCGCATGTAAGGGAATGCTCCAAACTCCCGAACTGGAATCTCACGAATAGCTGCTAGCAGACGAATAGGAAAAGCACCCAAGCGGCTTACACTCCTGGCAATCAGTCTCTATCAGCATACAGTAAATCCCCCCAAGAACGAGACAAGCGCTCCATGTTGAGGGTCAAGCAGTGGTCTGTTTAATGAGGGCTACCTGCCCAGTATTTATGCAGGTCTCCCACCTGGTGGACACTCCCCTAAGGGACCAAATGGGAGACTGAGACACAAATAGTACAATGACCAATCACAGGCAGACATGGTTAAAACACTCCCCCAATACATTACAATCCCTCCCCTCTATCCTGGAGATAATTGGGAAGTAATCCAATTATCTCCAAGGACAGAGGCAAAACTCCATTACCCACATGGTTACAGTAAAATTCTAAAACACAATAAAATACACAATATTACATTTATCACACAAAATATATACTTGCAACCCATCCCCAGATAGCTGGGATCTGAGCGCACAAAAGTACCGATTTGCACCCAGATTCTATGCACACAGTCCAATCGCCGTAGAGTCAAAGTGTTCACAAAGTCTGTTCTCCATACGAATAAACTCCACGGGATGGCTATCTGGGGTACAAACTATCGAATATAGGGCCGTTCGTGCACTTCTACCGAACAAGAAGGGAGGTCGGCAGCTTCAGCGGTGTTCGCGACAAAATGTATCCGTTTTCAGTTCCATGAGTTGGGCGTCGAACACCGCTGTGCGTTCACGTGTTTAAAATGGCCGTGACCTCGGGTTCGGTATACGAATGGCGGCCACCCAGCATTCGTCAATTAAGCTGTGGTTAACCGCAGCTTCTGGGAGGTTAATTGTCGACACACTCCAGCTCCTAGGTGGTCCAGTCATTCGTGAGTTAGTTCGGTAGATTGAATCTACCGAACACCGAGCAGAAAGGCACGAATAAGCCTTTTCTGCAGGGGAAAAAGAAGGCTTTTAACATGGGGCCATAATCCACAGGCAACAGGCGAGTATCCAGGCTTCTCCAATGCAATGTGGCGAGATTGGTCTCGTCACAATTTTTATTATTTTATTTACATATGGCACGTTTTTCAGGTGCTAGGAAAGTCATTGCAGCAAAGCTAACAAACGTAGCAGAATTAATTGTGAAAACTCAGATTAATTCCAAGTTGTAGTCACAAGACACAAGCAAAGGGCAGTGATTGGTCGAAAGTTATAAGGTAACAGATCTGTTTAACGTTCCGTGCTGTGCGCACTTGATTATTTTTATTTATTATTTTATTATTTATATTGCGCCAGCAAAATTCCGTAGCGCTGTACAATGGGTGGGCTAACAGACACGTAACACATTGATAGATATGTTAATATTTTGTTCAAAGTTCCAGTTCAAACATGTCGATCCCAAAACTCTATATAGGAGGTGGGATTTGTGGTTGACGTATCTAAATATTTTGATGAAATGTTTGATGTACAGATGCCGTCTCCATATCGAATGTGGATAATGCCGACAACGAGGTGGTGGAAGAAGAGTTTGATCCATGGGCCCTTCCAGAACTGCAGGCCACAGGCCCGGCTTGGAATGGTATATATATCTCCCAGTTATTTACCAACTATATACCATTTGAACGAGAAGCTGATGGACAAAGAATAGACAAAGTTAATTGTTTGTCCCTTATTTAAAGTGAATATATCTCATCAGAACAAATCTGTGAGTTTTGAAATTTACTCTAAATTCTAAGGTAACAAAACTGTCAGCAAATGTATGGGTTGAAAAAATATAATGCCAGTAAAAGCGTTACCCGCTGATCGGGGGAGAAAGCAAAGCATTATGGGAGAACATGGATGCACACATGCTTCTAGTAAACACAAAATGTGTCGCTCATGTCCATATGGAAAAAAAACATTGTATTATGAACTGCAATAATCATTTCAAAGGAAAATGTAACTGGCAAATACAGCTTTCATTTAATTATCTACAAACCGACAGCACGTCATTGTATTATGGTGTTAATTACTAAGAAGAATGCTAAGCCCTGACAAGTGCAATTTACAGGTAATGTTCCACCTAGTCAACAGAAAATGATACTTTTAGTTAATATATTATTTTTATTATTTTACTTTACATACGGCACGTTTTTTTCAGTTGCTAGGAAACTCATTGCAGTAAAAATAGCAAAACTTACAGTGAAATAATACATTAATCTCCTCAAACTCTGCCACATTCATATTTTTTATGGGTCAGATTAATTCCAAGTTGTAGTCACGTGACACAAGCAAAGGGCAGTGATTGGTCGAAAGTAATAAGGTAACAGATCTGTTTAACGTTCCGTGCCGAGCGCACTAGATACATGTGTTAATATATTGTTTACACTTTCAGGTCAAACATGTCAATCCCAAAAGAAATATTGATATCATGTATTTTCTCTCCAGAATTAAACACGAAACAGAAGATCAAGCGAGTTGTGATAGGGATAGTGAAAGGATGTCTCCTGCTGGGATTGCTTTACCTCTTTATTTGTTCCCTTGATGTCCTCAGCTCGGCTTTCCAGCTGGTGGGAAGTGAGTAATCTTTGTTCCTAACCCCGTGTTTGCGTTACTCCATAAAATAGCCTTCAATGTTACTGGGGGGGGGGGGTGAAGTGGAGGGGGGGGCTGGATCATTTATCCATTTGAAAATAATTATTATAGCTCCTTTATATGCAGTGGGCATGTACAATGCTTCCACACAATGGCCACGTCATTAATATCATTGATATTGCTGGAAGTTAAGGTGAGGGGGGTTTCCTTGCGTGAGTTGACAATCTTGGATCATGATGTATCACATCTTAGTAAATACTATACAATATAAAGATGGTTCAGGCACTCCAAGGTTCAGGAAAGGCAAATTTATTAGAACCTACAGCAACATTTCGACCTTGTGGTCTTTGTCAAGCACCCTGGCTCAGAATGATGGGATTGAGTGCAGTTCTTTATGTATGTTGAAAAGTCTTAGTAAATACTGTCTGTAATTCGGGAATGTCTGTTAATGTCTTATTTGTGCTTTTTCTTTTCATTCTGTCTCTCGTTCTCCTTTCCTCTGCAGGTAAACTGACAAACGATATCTTCAGTGATAACGATGTTCTTTCGAACCCCATCGCTGGCCTGGTGATAGGAGTTTTAGTTACCGTCCTCGTACAGAGCTCCAGTACCTCCTCTTCCATTATAGTCAGCATGGTGTCCTCTGGCAGTAAGTGAGGTTCCATGTTAGAGAAACATGGGGCAACAGACTTTCCTCTGTGCCTTGTATGTACGTAGTGGGGAATTGCGATGCAGCCTAGAACAAAAACTAACCCCATTCAAACCCCCAATAATGACAGACCACTTAGTATGGATGAACAGGCCACAGCATTTATTATCACAAACTAAATTACTGCATAACACATCCATAACTTTATTTATTAAATCTCTTCTTTTTCTGTAACCAAAACGTTAGACATAAATAAGCATAAATTAACATATATACATATATAACTCCACCCATAGTGTTATACAGTGACCCAACCGTCCTTGCCAATAAACATACAGTGGTTCCTAATCACTACTTACTCTCACCTCCCCCCTCGTCATAAAAATCATATCTTTCCAATGCCCGCCATCAGCCGA
The DNA here is from genome assembly GCA_933207985.1 of Pelobates cultripes. Taxonomy (NCBI): domain Eukaryota; kingdom Metazoa; phylum Chordata; class Amphibia; order Anura; family Pelobatidae; genus Pelobates; species Pelobates cultripes. The sequence goes on along the minus strand of OW240920.1, from coordinate 145,965,487 downwards.
CCTTATCCACGCTCGATGGGCACGACACCTCAGGCAACCTAATGTTAATCATTTGAAGCAGGGGAGGTTGAGACCTTAAAAACTTGTTCATCTCATTCCATATACTTAAACGTAACCCCTCAAACTCAATTGGCAAGGACATACCCCCGGCTAGCTGTGACTAAATATACTAATAGGGCGGGCAGGAGGGAAGCTGTTTGCTGGCCCGAATCCCAAGTGGCACTGAGGTAGGACCTCCCCCACACCAATTTACACAGAACATAATCCCACCCACACACTCTTTCCCAATCAATCCCATGCATCTATCCCCACACTCCTACATGTGCCCTTGTCCGCTTAGCTGCGCTATCTCCCCAGGGCCTGATTACATAGTTCAGGGTTAGTCCAGAGATGGGTAAAAGGAAGATCTCCAGATGTTGTAGAACGTCAGCTGCCATGATGCATTGCGAGCCTTTAGAATGCCAAAGCATCATGGCAGTTGCTTTACTTCAACATTTAGGGATCTACAGTTTGCCCACTCCTGTTCTAGGCTAATGGGAGTCCATGTACCACCATTACAATCCCTAGCACCCACTACCCAATATACAGCACTCTAGTGGTCAAACTGTGTACAGGAATCAGACACAGGATCTAGAGCAGTGATGGCTAACCTTGACACCCAAAATTGTTTCTGGACTACATTTCCCATGATGCTCAGATAGCTTTTAGAGTCTAAAATCTAGCTGAGCATCATGGGAATTCTAGTCCAGAAACAATTTATGGTGTCAAGGTTAGCCCTCAGTGATCTAGAGGAACAAAACTTTAACTTAAAATGTCTCATGAGAAATATCCTCTGTAATGCTAAATCCATCATTTCTGGTCACAAAACTAAAGGTCAGTTGCCACTTTTTCAACTTGGACAAGACCAGGTCTTCCTCTATTTTTTTCCCCATGCCCTGGCCCTGCCCAACCTTACTACAAACGTTAAGAAGTAGATTAAAGAAGTGTCTTAAATGTGTTTAGTAAATGTGGAACCTCCTACACATAGGGATCAGCACTAACTCCATGCTCTGTCCTAGTATTGGACGTGAAGTCTTCAATCCCGATCATAATGGGTGTAAACGTTGGGACGTCAGTCACCAGTACCTTGGTGTCGTTGGCACAATCTGGAAATCGTAATGAGTTTCGAAGGTACATTCTATCTGACCTATACTAAAGCACTGGTTGTAGTATGCCAGCGTGCCTCTCAAAGGTTTATTGACCAGTTTCTTGTAATGTTATATAGATAAATATTGCTAAAGTCTCATATCAAGGTACAGCTGTATATGTAAACGTTTGGATTTCACTGTCACAGGGCATTTGGTGGCTCTGCTGTACACGGTATGTTCAACTGGATGTGTGTCCTAGTTTTATTGCCCATCGAGATCGGCACAGGATACCTGTATCATGTTTCCAAAGCCATCATTAACAGTTTCAACATCTATGCTGGTGGAGATGCCCCCGACATTCTGAAAGTCATCACGCGCCCATTTACGTATCTCATTATCCAGGTAAGTGAGGAGGCGCCTCGTCCTGTGTCTGTTTATTGTGATTCCTATTATCCTCTTACATACTCATTAAACATTAGGGCTAGAAAGCCCCTGTAATGGCCGTCTGGGTTACTGTATCTAAAGGTGTTACTAGGCAGTAATGTAAACACAGCCTTTTCTCTGAAAATCAAAAAGGCTGCTGGGACATGCTATAGACACCAGAACCACTAAAAAGAGCTGTAGTGGTTCTGATGACGATAGAGTCCTATTAAGCTATTACGGATATATTTATACTGGTATTGTCTCAAAATAGGACGATAACACATGCTGATCTACCTGGAGACGGCCCAGAGCATGTTGGTCCAACATACTCTAGTCTTCCACCTCAAAGAAGCTGAACAGCTCTACAGTAAATTAAAACGAAATAAAAGTATGCAAAAAACTAAAGGAAAATTTTAAATAACTTGCTGTCGATGTCTGCATTTGCTGCAAATCATCAGGATTACAAAATACTGTAATGAGCTCTCATCAAACCAGGAAGTGATTCAACCAATCCTAGGGATTCCACAGTTTTTTTTGGTAGTGCCAAGTAAATCACATAAACCGCTACACAGCAGAACTTTATTGGCATCGAAGGGACTTGAGAAAGTTGAAGTCCAGCTTTCTTCTAAACAAAAAAAAAGTGGTAACAAGTATGCAGCACAGGCTAATGGAACAATGGCTCAATTAAAGGTTTTATTTTCATTAAGCTAATTGTGGCATGTATAATGTTCAATAAAAAGGTGACAGCCGGACTACAAATCCCATAAACTCCTGAAGATATAGATTATATAATGTACAGCCGTAGTGTTAGATTGATGGAAATCAAACAGGAGAAGGTGAAAGACTTACTGATAAAAATGTACAATTCAGCTATTTTCCTACATTCCCAGTTTGGGTGAATTCTGTGTGTTGGTTGTTAACAGCTCACGTCTGGCTGAGAGGCTGGAGTGAGCTTTCTGTCTATCACACTCCCATTCCACGTTGCTGTGTCTCACTGTATACTGAATGTTCTAACCTTGGCCCACGTCTGGCTGAGAGGCTGGAGTGAGCTTTCTGTCTATCACACTCCCATTCCACGTTGCTGTGTCTCACTGTATACTGAATGTTCTAACCTTGGCCCACGTCTGGCTGAGAGGCTGGAGTGAGCTTTCTGTCTATCACACTCCCATTCCACGTTGCTGTGTCTCACTGTATACTGAATGTTCTAACCTTGGCCCACGTCTGGCTGAGAGGCTGGAGTGAGCTTTCTGTCTATCACACTCCCATTCCATGTTGCTGTGTCTCACTGTATACTGAATGTTCTAACCTTGGCCCACGTCTGGCTGAGAGGCTGGAGTGAGCTTTCTGTCTATCACACTCCCATTCCACGTTGCTGTGTCTCACTGTATACTGAATGTTCTAACCTTGGCCACGTCTGGCTGAGAGGCTGGAGTGAGCTTTCTGTCTATCACACTCCCATTCAACGTTGCTGTGTCTCACTGTATACTGAATGTTCTAACCTTGGCCCACGTCTGGCTGAGAGGCTGGAGTGAGCTTTCTGTTAATCACGCTCCCATTCCACGTTGCTGTGTCTCACTGTATACTGAATGTTCTAACCTTGGCCGCGATCTGGCTGAGTGGCTCCAGGTGACTTTCATCTGTCACCTCCCATTCCGTTGCAGTACCATACTGTATACTGAATGTTAACCTTGGCCCCACGTCTGGCTGAGAGGCTGGAGTGAGCTTTCTGTCTGTCACACTCCCATTCCACGTTGCTGTGTCTCACTGTATACTGAATGTTCTAACCTTGGCCCACGTCTGGCTGAGAGGCTGGAGTGAGCTTTCTGTCTATCACAGTCCCATTCCATGTTGCTGTGTCTCACTGTATACTGAATGTTCTAACCTTGGCCCACGTCTGGCTGAGAGGCTGGAGTGAGCTTTCTGTCTATCACACTCCCATTCCACGTTGCTGTGTCTCACTGTATACTGAATGTTCTAACCTTGGCCCACGTCTGGCTGAGAGGCTGGAGTGAGCTTTCTGTCTATCACACTCCCATTCCATGTTGCTGTGTCTCACTGTATACTGAATGTTCTAACCTTGGCCCACGTCTGGCTGAGTGGCTGGAGTGAGCTTTCTGTCTGTCACACTCCCATTCCACGTTGCTGTGTCTCACTGTATACTGAATGTTCTAACCTTGGCCCACGTCTGGCTGAGAGGCTGGAGTGAGCTTTCTGTCTGTCACACTCCCATTCCACGTTGCTGTGTCTCACTGTATAGTGAATGTTCTAACCTTGGCCCACGTCTGGCTGAGAGGCTGGAGTGAGCTTTCTGTCTATCACAGTCCCATTCCATGTTGCTGTGTCTCACTGTATACTGAATGTTCTAACCTTGGCCCACGTCTGGCTGAGAGGCTGGAGTGAGCTTTCTGTCTATCACACTCCCATTCCACGTTGCTGTGTCTCACTGTATACTGAATGTTCTAACCTTGGCCCACGTCTGGCTGAGAGGCTGGAGTGAGCTTTCTGTCTATCACACTCCCATTCCATGTTGCTGTGTCTCACTGTATACTGAATGTTCTAACCTTGGCCCACGTCTGGCTGAGTGGCTGGAGTGAGCTTTCTGTCTATCACACTCCCATTCCACGTTGCTGTGTCTCACTGTATACTGAATGTTCTAACCTTGGCCCACGTCTGGCTGAGAGGCTGGAGTGAGCTTTCTGTCTGTCACACTCCCATTCCACGTTGCTGTGTCTCACTGTATACTGAATGTTCTAACCTTGGCCCACGTCTGGCTGAGAGGCTGGAGTGAGCTTTCTGTCTATCACAGTCCCATTCCATGTTGCTGTGTCTCACTGTATACTGAATGTTCTAACCTTGGCCCACGTCTGGCTGAGAGGCTGGAGTGAGCTTTCTGTCTATCACACTCCCATTCCACGTTGCTGTGTCTCACTGTATACTGAATGTTCTAACCTTGGCCACGTCTGGCTGAGAGGCTGGAGTGAGCTTTCTGTCTATCACACTCCCATTCCACGTTGCTGTGTCTCACTGTATACTGAATGTTCTAACCTTGGCCCACGTCTGGCTGAGAGGCTGGAGTGAGCTTTCTGTCTGTCACACTCCCATTCCACGTTGCTGTGTCTCACTGTATAGTGAATGTTCTAACCTTGGCCCACGTCTGGCTGAGAGGCTGGAGTGAGCTTTCTGTCTATCACAGTCCCATTCCATGTTGCTGTGTCTCACTGTATACTGAATGTTCTAACCTTGGCCCACGTCTGGCTGAGAGGCTGGAGTGAGCTTTCTGTCTATCACACTCCCATTCCACGTTACTGTGTCTCACTGTATACTGAATGTTCTAACCTTGGCCCACGTCTGGCTGAGAGGCTGGAGTGAGCTTTCTGTCTATCACACTCCCATTCCATGTTGCTGTGTCTCACTGTATACTGAATGTTCTAACCTTGGCCCACGTCTGGCTGAGAGGCTGGAGTGAGCTTTCTGTCTATCACACTCCCATTCCACGTTGCTGTGTCTCACTGTATACTGAATGTTCTAACCTTGGCCCACGTCTGTCTGAGAGGCTGGAGTGAGCTTTCTGTCTATCACACTCCCATTCCACGTTACTGTGTCTCACTGTATACTGAATGTTCTAACCTTGGCCCACGTCTGGCTGAGTGGCTGGAGTGAGCTTTCTGTCTGTCACACTCCCATTCCACGTTGCTGTGTCTCACTGTATACTGAATGTTCTAACCTTGGCCCACGTCTGGCTGAGAGGCTGGAGTGAGCTTTCTGTCTGTCACACTCCCATTCCACGTTGCTGTGTCTCACTGTATAGTGAATGTTCTAACCTTGGCCCACGTCTGGCTGAGAGGCTGGAGTGAGCTTTCTGTCTATCACAGTCCCATTCCATGTTGCTGTGTCTCACTGTATACTGAATGTTCTAACCTTGGCCCACGTCTGGCTGAGAGGCTGGAGTGAGCTTTCTGTCTATCACACTCCCATTCCACGTTGCTGTGTCTCACTGTATACTGAATGTTCTAACCTTGGCCCACGTCTGGCTGAGAGGCTGGAGTGAGCTTTCTGTCTATCACACTCCCATTCCATGTTGCTGTGTCTCACTGTATACTGAATGTTCTAACCTTGGCCCACGTCTGGCTGAGTGGCTGGAGTGAGCTTTCTGTCTATCACACTCCCATTCCACGTTGCTGTGTCTCACTGTATACTGAATGTTCTAACCTTGGCCCATGTATGGCTGAGAGGCTGGAGTGAGCTTTCTGTCTATCACACTCCCATTCCACGTTGCTGTGTCTCACTGTATACTGAATGTTCTAACCTTGGCCCACGTCTGGCTGAGAGGCTGGAGTGAGCTTTCTGTCTATCACAGTCCCATTCCACGTTGCTGTGTCTCACTGTATACTGAATGTTCTAACCTTGGCCCACGTATGGCTGAGAGGCTGGAGTGAGCTTTCTGTCTATCACACTCCCATTGCACGTTGCTGTGTCTCACTGTATACTGAATGTTCTAACCTTGGCCACGTCTGGCTGAGAGGCTGGAGTGAGCTTTCTGTCTATCACACTCCCATTCCACGTTGCTGTGTCTCACTGTATACTGAATGTTCTAACCTTGGCCACGTCTGGCTGAGTGGCTGGAGTGAGCTTTCTGTCTATCACACTCCCATTCCACGTTGCTGTGTCTCACTGTATACTGAATGTTCTAATCTTGGCCCACGTCTGGCTGAGAGGCTGGAGTGAGCTTTCTGTCTATCACACTCCCATTCCATGTTGCTGTGTCTCACTGTATACTGAATGTTCTAACCTTGGCCACGTCTGGCTGAGAGGCTGGAGTGAGCTTTCTGTCTATCACACTCCCATTCAACGTTGCTGTGTCTCACTGTATACTGAATGTTCTAACCTTGGCCCACGTCTGGCTGAGAGGCTGGAGTGAGCTTTCTGTTAATCACGCTCCCATTCCACGTTGCTGTGTCTCACTGTATACTGAATGTTCTAACCTTGGCCCACGTCTGGCTGAGAGGCTGGAGTGAGCTTTCTGTCTATCACAGTCCCATTCCACGTTGCTGTGTCTCACTGAATGTTCTAACCTTGGCTCTCATTCTTGTCCCATAGCTGGACAGCAAGCTGGTAGCTGACAGCGCCATTGAAGTCCCAGACAGTCTGATTAAACGGTGGTGTGTCACCAATAAAACTGTAGTAAGTAACCCTGGGTTTAGACTAGAAAATCAATTATTCGGATGCATAACAAGGTTACAGGTTGAATGGAGGGGGTACAGATTGAATGAAGCAGGTACAGTTTAAATAAAGTGGGTACGAGATGAAAGGAGGGTGTACAGTTTGAATAAAGTGTGTACGGGTTAAATGGAGGGGGTACAGGTTGAAAAAAGTGTGTAAGGGTTAAATGGAGGGGGTACAGGTTGAAAAAAGTGTGTAAGGGTTAAATGGAGGGGGTACAGGTTGAATGGCGTGGGTAAGGGTTGAATGGAGCAGGTACGGTTGGAATAATAAATGTCTGTGGATCTCTCCAGGTCCTCCAGAATGTCTCGATTGCAAATGTGACAGAATGTGATGGCATCTTCCAGTGCTTTGACACAGAAAATGGGACAGTCATTGAAAAGAATGTAACCTTGACTGAGAATATCAAGCAATGTGAGTATCTCCTCTGGGACGCTTCAGGTGTTCATTAGAAGGAGTTAGCCTTGAGAAGAAATTGTCCACGTTAGGGCACTGTCTGACTGCTGACCACTCAGGACACACGGACACATGGCTAGCTGCACTGTCTGACTGCTGACCACTCAGGACACAAGGACACATGGCTAGCTGCACTGTCTGACTGCTGACCACTCAGGACACACGGACACATGGCTAGCTGCACTGTCTGACTGCTGACCACTCAGGACACACGGACACATGGCTAGCTGCACTGTCTGACTGCTGACCACTCAGGACACACGGACACATGGCTAGCTGCACTGTCTGACTGCTGACCACTCAGGACACAAGAACACATGGCTAGCTGCACTGTCTGACTGCTGACCACTCAGGACACAAGGACACATGGCTAGCTGCACTGTCTGACTGCTGACCACTCAGGACACACATGGCTAGCTGCACTGTCGACTGCTGACCACTCAGGACACACGGACACATGGCTAGCTGCACTGTCTGACTGCTGACCACTCAGGACACATGGCTAGCTGCACTGTCTGACTGCTGACCACTCAGGACACAAGGCTAGCTGCACTACTGCTGACCACTCAGTGGCTAGCTGCACTGTCTGACTGCTGACCACTCAGGACACAAGGCTAGCTGCACTGTCTGATTGTTGACCACTCAGGACACACGGACACAAGGCTAGCTGCACTGTCTGACTGCTGACCAGTCAGGACACATGGACACATGGCTAGCTGTACTGTCTGACTGCTGACCACTCAGGACACAAGGACACATGGCTAGCTGCACTGTCTGACTGCTGACCACTCAGGACACACGGACACATGGCTAGCTGCACTGTCTGACTGCTGACCACTCAGGACACACGGACACATGGCTAGCTGCACTGTCTGACTGCTGACCACTCAGGACACAAGAACACATGGCTAGCGGCACTGTCTGACTGCTGACCACTCAGGACACAAGGACACATGGCTAGCGGCACTGTCTGACTGCTGACCACTCAGGACACATGGACACATGGCTAGCTGCACTGTCTGACTGCTCACCACTCAGGACACACGGACACATGGCTAGCTGCACTGTCTGACTGCTGACCACTCAGGACACAAGGACACATGGCTAGCTGCACTGTCTGACTGCTGACCACTCAGGACACAGGGACAAATGGCTAGCTGCACTGTCTGACTGCTGACCACTCAGGACACACGGACACATGGTTTGTTGTATTGGTGTCCCACAAGTTTTCTAGATAAATGCCGGGGACTTTGCTCTGAGTTTATTCTAAGGTCATCTACCAGAAGAAGACATTCTGAGTTCAGATGACAAATGTTATTATCAATTGAGCGAATGTCAGCACCAATGTCAGATTAGCGTTCTACTTCATCACTATTTATGGTTTTATTGTTTTTGCAAGGATTTTGAGGGGAGCACAAGAAGTGTGGAAGCAGCTATAATTTAAAAGGGTGAAACACACAATTGTCATTTATAATATATTAGTGTTTGTGTAGTTTTAGGACACAATCTGTAGTTTTATTTTCATCAGTGTCAGAGCTGGGGGGCTAGAATAATTAATCTCTGCCATGTACTCGAAGACTAACTTGACTTATCTCCAAACAGGTACGCACATATTTGCGAATGTCTCCTTGTCCGACCTGGAAGTTGGTTTCATCCTTCTCATAGCCTCCCTGCTTGTCCTCTGTACATGTCTCATCCTCATTGTCAAACTACTCAATTCAGTCCTGAAAGGGCAGATCGCTACAGTGATTAAGAAAATCATCAACGCTGGTACGGAAACAGACTACTGCTTATGGTGGGCTATAAGGGGAGGCTTTACGGCTGAAGGGCCAGATGTAGGACTCTTCAGCCCTGTTCCTCTAAGTTGATGGAGGACGCAAGAGGATAATATTTTAAATTTTACACCAGGGAGCGGATTCTTACCACTTTCAGGGAATCTGTGGTGCCCCCAAGAGGACAGTTGAAAGGAGAGTTGAGAAAAAAATATTTTCTGCACAATCCTCTATTACATAGGTAGCGTGGAGGAATCACGTTGAATAAATAGCTCCACAGCATGTGCTTGATTCCAGCTTTCAATAAGATAACGGAGAACATCACTGCTAAGAAGCTACTTTTTGGGGACAAGGGCAGATTTAACGATCTTTGGTGCCTAGAAGGGGCAAACGTTATAACGGAACGTGGTCTGGATCTGCTGCCTGGATCTAGCCGTTCTGTGACCGTGATAATGTTCAGAAAAAGGGAATTTGATATTTAAATTCACATCAGTGAATCCTGAAACTTAGGGCCTACATGTTGGCTACCTGTAAGTCATTGTTAGAAGCTCTGCCCTCTGCACCTGTCAGTCACCATAAAAACACGTTTTATATTTCTCCTCCTCACTTGCATTGTGTGCCCTGAGAATGCCATGACAAATGATTTATGATCGTTTATTGGTAAATAAAACAGAAAATCATGAAAAAGGTTTACTCACGTTGTAAAGGACTTTCTATGTTTTATTCAGTTATATAAGTTTAAGAGAAATGATTTTTATGTGAATATTTGGGAAGGACGTTTCTTGTCTAACCCTCGTTTTTTTCTGTTTTCCAGATTTCCCATTTCCATTCAGTTGGCTGAGTGGCTATTTAGCCATCCTGGTAGGAGCTGTGATGACCTTCGTAGTCCAAAGCAGCTCTGTGTTCACTGCGGCCATTGTCCCCTTAATGGGTAAGTAATTTTTAACCACTGATCCTTGCTCTGAATCACAACAAAAGATATGGACAGTGGAAATCATAAGAATTCGTCTTCCTCAACGATATACAATACTCTTTAAACTGGGACATGGAATACACGGTGAATCTTCATTTTATGCCTTGACCAATATTATTGTGATTTATTTTTTTATTCATTTTAAGTATTTCATCAAGAATAATAACTGAGGATTTACCCTTCCTTCTACAAAGCAAAGTTACACATATAACAAACGTCATATATAATACAATTAAACATTAACAGCAATTGCAAAGGCTTCTTACTGAACATATATTTTTGGAACTTTAGACTGGTGGCAGAGTTAGCACTAAGTGTATTCCATGTTTATGGAGTTCTATAGGTTAAGGCCATGCAAACCGCTTCCTTTTTATAATGACAAAGAGCTAATTATAGTGGTTACAGGCAAAGAAGATACCTGTGAAAGTAGTGTGGGGTATACGAAGTGTACGGAGTGGTAGTGAGGGTGCTGCTCAGGTAGTGTGTGTTATAGGAGGTGTGGGGAGCTGCAGTGAGCGTGCTGCTCAGGTAGTGTGTGTTATAGGAGGGTGTGGGGGGCTGCAGTGGTGTGCTGCTCAGGTAGTGTGTGTTATAGGGTGTGGGGGCTGCAGTGGGCGTGCTGCTCGGGTAGTGTGTGTTATAGGGGTGTGGGGAGCTGCAGTGAGCGTGCTGCACTCAGAGTAGTGTGTGTTATAGGAGGTGTAGGGGAGCTGCAGTGAGCGTGCTGCTCAGGTAGTGTGTGTTATAGGAGTGTGGGTTATAGGAGGTGTGAGGAGCTGCAGTGAGAGTGTTGCACAGGTAGTGTCTGTTATAGGAGGTGTGGGGAGCTGCAGTGAGTGTGCTGCTCAGGTAGTGTGTGTTATAGGAGGTGTGGGGAGCTGCAGTGAGTGTGCTGCTCAGGTAGTGTGTGTTATAGGAGGTGTGGGGAGCTGCAGTGAGTGAGCTGCTCAGGTAGTGTGTGTTATAGGAGGTGTGGGAGCTGCAGTGAGTGTGCTGCTCAGGTAGTGTGTGTAGTGTGGGTTATAGGATGAATCTTTGATTCCAGTGCTGTCACTATGTGTAATGAATGCCTAATTCCTGCAATCAGTTAGTGTTTTCTCCTCTCAGTGTTTAGTGGACATGTGACCTGTTGACAATCTAAGACAGTAATTTCTCTGCAGAACATTAAACCATTGGCAAGGTTAATCATAGTCTTGTTCAGCTTTTGTTCACTTTCTGGAGGGTTCACTAATGTGAGAATTTAAATTCAATGTGAATTGCAAATTTGAGGCCAAAGTACCAAAACTAGCACCATTCTCCAAGTCGGTCTACTTCCAGCTTGGAAACAAACTATTTTCACATTACTAAATAACCCTGAGAGTATAATAGAGTATTATCAAGTGTGGAATGGCCGTCTTACAGAATATATGTTCAGACGGACAAACAGAAAGCCCGAGGCAGCAATGTAGATACAAAGTCTCCAAAACTTATATAAAGGCAGATCAGTATTCTAGCATTCAGAGTATCCTAACAAGCCAAGCCCTCAGAGTATGTTGCAATCACCAGAATCACGAAAGGACAACGTGACTTCAGTGGATACCGTTTATATATGATCAAGTTTCAGCTGCAGCATAATGTGCAAGGTTACACTTTTGGTTGGGATTTGAAGCAACCAAACTGATGTAGATTGGATCCACTTTCGTTTTCTGCTTTAATAAACTTTTTGCAAAGTGAGAATGATTATTGTTTTAACACTGAAATGTACACCTCACGAGTCCTATATTTACATCCTGGTGTTTCTGGTCGGCAGGTGTTGGAGTTATAAGCATGAAGAGAGCCTACCCTCTCTTCCTTGGATCCAATATTGGTACAACTACTACAGCCGTCCTTGCTGCCCTTGCCAGTCCTGCCGAAACGCTCAGCAACTCTGTACAGGTAACATGACTTCTTGCCGTATTTACCCACATTGCCTTTTATCAAATTAGTGGGACGTATGTGTTACCCCCACGATATACGGAGACCTCTTCTCTCTTATGGGTTTTAGGCTACAATTCTCATCAATTCCAGTCAGCCTGCCTAATGATGGTGGGGGTTATGGTACTGTAGAAACACAAACGACCGAAGTGTAGATATTAATGTAGTGCTGTGGGAGATGACCTGCTTTACAAATGATCTTTTCAATGACCTTGAATTCTGTGATGTCACATATGGTCTTCATTGTGTCCTGTTTGCCCCCCTCGCAGGTTGCCTTCATCCATTTGTTCTTCAATCTCACGGGTTTGCTACTGTGGTTCGTGGTACCTTTTCTTCGTATTCCCATCAAAGTGGCGATGATATTTGGAGATATCACGGCCAAGTACCGCTGGTTTGCCGTCATGTATCTTCTCCTCAGTTTCCTCATCATACCCCTGGCTGTCTTTGGCCTCTCCATGGCTGGCTGGATAGTGCTGGCTGCAGTGGGTGGTCCGATCCTTCTCATCATCTTGGTAGCCATCATTATAAATATTCTCCAGAGGAAGCGGCCATCATGGCTCCCACGGGGCCTGAGGAACTGGGATTTCCTTCCCAAATGGATGCACTCTCTAGCTCCATTGGACCGGCTAATCAAGAAAACCTGTGGCTGCTGCTGTAAGAAATGCTCCGAACACCAAGAAGATGAGGACAAACCAAGGATCCTTGATCCTGTAGACACATTGGCCAGTGAAAAGCACTGCTACGATAATCCCGAGTTTGTTCAATCTCAGGAGCTATGAGGGTGGCGTGTGCTGCCATATTGGACTTCCCAGAATCCAACTGGACTCATATTCCTCTTCCAACCAACCCTGCTATTTAAGTTAAAGAAAACATTTTTATATTTTCATAGTACTGACTATATATTTTAAATATGATGATGGGTTTGAGTGTGACAGATGGTGATTGGAATGTAGAGTGATCTGCAGAGGGAATTCTTAAAGGGGAATGTTAACTGACTATTTTGTAGCATATATTAATATTAGCAGAACTGTAACAGCATAAACCCTTTACTATGAATGATATTAGGGTTTATTGTCAGTGAGTGAGGATCTGTGTTCAGACTCCTGCCACTGATCCAAACAGTTAGAGAGACCAACTGCTGTCTGTAGAATACTTAGGGAACACAGCAGCTCACACTGGGGAGGGGAGGGGGAATTAACCAACCCCCCCCCCCCAATATCTTTTACACTAAAGGTATACGGACATTACAATGTAACCGTCTTTCTGTAGAATACTCAGGGAACACAGCAGCTCACACTGGAGGGGGGAATTAACCAAAGCCCCCCAATATCTTTTACACTAAAGGGATACGGACATTACAATGTAACCCCTGTCTGTAGAATACTCAGGGAACACAGCAGCTCACACTGAATGGGGGAATTAACCAAAGCCCCCCAATATCTTTTACACTAAAGGGATACGGACATTACAATGTAACCCCTGTCTGTAGAATACCCAGGGAACACAGCAGCTCACACTGGAGGGGGGAATTAACCAAAGCCCCCCAATATCTTTTACACTAAAGGGATACGGACATTACAATGTAACCCCTGTCTGTAGAATACTCAGGGAACACAGCAGCTCACACTGAATGGGGGAATTAACCAAAGCCCCCCAATATCTTTTACACTAAAGGGATACGGACATTACAATGTAACCCCTGTCTGTAGAATACCCAGGGAACACAGCAGCTCACACTGGAGGGGGGTAATTAACCAAAACCACAATATAATTTACACTAAAGGGATACGGACATTACAATGTAACTGCTGTCTGTAGAATACTCAGGGAACACAGCAGCTCACACTGGGGGGGAAAAGTAGCCCTCATCCCTCAATAACTTTTATACTAAAACAAATTGGGTTGTTACAACTTGGCAGTGCAGTGTAAATGAATATATAAGCTACAACTTATAAGAGAACATCTCCAATGGCAGACCCCCTTTATTACATCGTTATCATTGGGCCTTTGCCATGATTATGAAGATTGAGCCATAACTGAAGCAAAATGAATTTAACCCCAAAATATGTTACGTTCCCATTTCCCGTGTGATACAGGATCATTTTGAAAGCCCGGGGCATCTTTACCTCGTGCCATGTCCTCCAAGATTAACCGCTCAAACTCACCCGGTACACGTAGGCGCGAATTACAGAAAACTCTCTAATAATTTGCACAATGTGAACCAGACTGAGGGGCTTTTATTGAAAGAAGAAAAGTAATTTAGCTAACATGTAACCAGAGTCAGTTTTAGCTGTCCCCAAGTAGCCACCAAATATAACATCCATATATATTCATTGTTGGTTTGGCCTGGTGTGGGGCTCGTCAGACGATGGGATTATTGGAAGAACAGAACTCGCTAATTTTGTGCCACATACTTCTCTTTCTGCCCCAAAAATGGCGATGTGAAGAATTAGAGGATCATGTACTAATCAGCCCGGAATTGAAATTAACCACATGGTACAATAATCAATATTTCCTTATTTGAGCTTCAACCACAAAAAAAGAAATATAAACATCATTATAGCACGTCAATGCACCAGTGTGATAGCTAGTGAATAAAAACCGGCACAGAAAACATTACTTCTAATCGAGTTAACTTGCCCAGTTATAAAAGTCACTGTTAGAGTAAAAAATGACAGTTAGCACTTAGCGCAAAATCTACAGACTATTGGTGAATAACTCATTTTAATTTTTATGGCGTTCTACTAGTGCATGTCTTCCTTAGTGTGAAACGAGAACTTATAACCTATATTGAGAGGCGGACACATGGGATTTATTAATAAAGGGCAATTCTGGGGCAAAGTGCTAAAAGTGCAGCAATCAGTAGAGTGTTCCATTGGTTACCATGGAGACTGCTCCACTTCCAGACTGCTGCCGCAGGTTCGCTCTTCATACATTGCACATTGTATCACACCTGCATCATTTTACTAATGTCACATTCGGGGACAAGTTGTATGGCTTGATATATTGTCACTTTCCGTTTTATATTACGTCTGAATAGGACATGGCTGGCACAACAATAAATTAAAACTAACTTAAAACAAAGCTTGTCCAAATTCTTCTGTTATGGGACTCGTGGTTCTATCTCAGTTTAACGAGAACTCTGAACTTGGTATTACGTATATTAAATCTACCCAGAGACCCCACATGTCCGTCGTCGTGTTATAGTCTATGTTATGTAACAGTTTCATGAAGTAATTTATAGAGCTGAAAATGTAATTTATAACAAGAACAATGTATCTTATCTACACAGACTGATTTCTAAACACATTTATTGTAGCTTAAAGACACATTACTGGGAGTATTATCGCTGTGGAGCTCTGTTATACACTCAGACACATTACTGGGAGTATTATTGCTGTGGAGCTCTGTTATACACTCAGACACATTACTGGGAGTATTATTGCTGTGGAGCTCTGTTATACACACAGACACATTACTGGGAGTATTATTGCTGTGGAGCTCTGTTATACACTCACACATTACTGGGAGTATTATTGCTGTGGAGCTCTGTTATACACTCAGACACATTACTGGGAGTATTATTGCTGTGGAGCTCTGTTATACACTCAGACACATTACTGGGAGTATTATTGCTGTGGAGCTCTGTTATACACTCAGACACATTACTGGGAGTATTATTACTGTGGAGCTGTATACACTCAGACATACTGGGAGTATTATTGCTGTGGAGCCTCATACACTCAGACACATTACTGAGTATTATTGCTGTGGGAGCTCAAGTATACACACCTGTATTACACATTGGAGTATATTGCTGTAGAGCTCTGTTACACACTCTGCATTACACACATACATTGGGAGTATTATTGCTGTGGAGCCTTGCTATACACTCTGTATTACACATTACTGGGAGTATTATTGCTGTGGAGCTCTTGCTATATACCTGTGACATACTAATGGGAGGCTATTGCTGTGAGTTCTGTTATACACCTGTACATGTATTTCATTGGAATATTATTATTGCTGTGGAGCTCCGTTATACACTCAGACACATTACTGGGAGTATTATTGCTGTGGAGCTCTGTTATACACTCAGACACATTACTGGGAGTATTATTGCTGTGGAGCTCTGTTATACACTCAGACACATTACTGGGAGTATGATTGCTGTGGAGCTCTGTTACACACTCAGACACATTACTGGGAGTATTATTGCTGTAGAGCTCTGTTATACACTCAGACACATTACTGGGAGTATTATTGCTGTGGAGCTCTGTTATACACTCAGACACATTACTGGGAGTATGATTGCTGTGGAGCTCTGTTACACACTCAGACACATTACTGGGAGTATTATTGCTGTAGAGCTCTGTTATACACTCAGACACATTACTGGGAGTATTATTGCTGTGGAGCTCTGTTATACATTCAGACACATTACTGGGAGTATTATTGTTGTGGAGCTCTGTTATATACTCAGACACATTACTGGGAGTACTATTGCTGTGGAGCTCTGTTATACACTCAGACACATTACTGGGAGTATTATTGCTGTGGAGCTCTGTTATACACTCAGACACATTACTGGGAGTATTATTGCTGTGGAGCTCTGTTATACACTCAGACACATTACTGGGAGTATTATTGCAGTGGGGCTCTGTTATACACTCAGACACATTACTGGGAGTATTATTGCTGTGGGCTCTGTTATACACTCAGATACATTACTGGGAGTATTATTGCTGTGGAGCTCTGTTATACACTCAGACACGTTACTGGGAGTATTATTGCTGTGGAGCTCTGTTATACACTCAGACACATTACTGGGAGTATTATTGCTGGGGGCTCTGTTATACACTCAGACACATTACTAGGAGTATTATTGCTGTGGAGCTCTGTTATACACTCAGACACATTACTGGGAGTATTATTACTGTGGAGCTTTGTTACAACACATACACACCAACAATATCTAGCTCCTAGAAAAGAGGGACATTAGGAGATAAAAGAGGGTCTGAAATAGGGTGATATGCAACAGGAAATCTGAAATAGGAACTCCACGGTAACCAACAGTAACCTTCATGTCAAATGAAAACCACAGATTTTAATATAACGTAAATAAAAGTTTATTCAATGTGGATTATCGCCCAGATAACCAGTTCTGATGGTTAAATATTTATATTTAAAAATAAGTGTAAGCGCTATATTGAGAAAACCCTAAATTGGGTTATCTACATATAAACAATGAAATAAAAACAAATAAACACGCAGTATTATGATTGGTAAAAACCACCCTTATAAGTAATCAATTGCATATAGGTCACAGTGTGTTATTTCAAAAAACAGTTCAAATGCTGAAAAGTCCAAGCGTTTTTGGGTAACAGTTATATTGTAATACACTGTATGTCACAGTTATTTCCGTACCTCATAGCGTAACACTGTATTTATTTGTAACAAAAACAAAACACCCTCTCCCCCAAAAGTAACCCTTACATCAGCAAAAAAAGATTCTGTTTTAGCCATGTTTTTACCTGAACAACCAAGGATAATATTTAGGGGTGATCCCACGATTAAAGGGAAACTCCAGCAGGGCAGCCACCAGAAATTTTGGGGCCCCTAACTCAGCTCAGGGTCTGGGCCCCCTGGGGCCCGCCTCCAAATACCGCAGGAATACACACACAGACACAAACACACACACTGATACAAAAGGACACAGATACATACTAACAGACACACATACAGGCATACATACTGACACACACACACTGAGACATACACACATATACAGACACACAGGCATACACAGTGACAGACAGACACATACTAACATACATACAGACACACATGCATGAGGACATAAATACACATACATACATACACACTGACATACATACAGACACCGACATACATACACACACACATACACACACACACACACATAGATACAGACATACATACATACAGACATACTGACAGACACTGACATCCATATACACATACACACAGACATACGTTCATAATGATATGCAGACATACATTCATACTGACATACATATATACATACATACATTCATATATACATACATACATGCATACATAATACAGACATACAGACATATATACATACATACAGACATACTGACAGACATACATAATGACATACATTGATACATGCATGCATACATACATTCATAATAACATACATACAGACAGACAGACAGACAGACATGCATACAAGCAGGACACTACAGAGGAAAAGCAGAACTGCGTCATATACATTGGAAGCCCTATGTACAAATTATATAGATACACAAAGCATAACATAATGACAGACATACATACAGACATACACACACACACACAGCTCATTTTTCAGCCACCCTCCTGTCTCATACCTTCTCTTTGCAGGAGGGTGGCTGGGGCTGATAGGAGTCGGCTGGCTCTCCCTCTTCCTCCCAGCAGCACTTGCTGCAGCTGCTTTTTTTTTTTTTAAAGGGGCCCGGTCGCGCTATACCATGGCCACAGCGCTGACCAGGCCCCTGAAGATACAGGGCCCATTGGGTGGCCCTAAGTGCATAGGGCACCCGATGGGCCCCATCAGCGTGTGGGCCCCGGTGCAAGTGCAACCGTCATGGTTGTCATCCCCTGATGGCGGCCCTGAACTCCAGTGCCAGGAAAACAATCTGTTTTCCTGGCACTGCAGGTCCCCTCTCCCTCCCACCCCCCCAATCCCCGGTTGCTGAAGGGGTGAAAACCCCTTCAGTAACTTACCAGAGGCAGCGACATGTCCCACGTCGCTGCTTCTCCCTCCGCCACTTCTCCTCTGCATTACGTCGGCCGGTGGGCGAGACTGATCCCGCCCACCAGCCGGGGAGACCTAATGCGCATGCGCATTAGAGCTCCCCATAGGAAAGCATTGAAAATGATTTTCAATGCTTTCCTATGGGGAATTGAGCGACGCTGGAGGTCCTCACACAGCGTGAGGACATCCAGCGACGCTCTAGCACAGAAAACCTGTGCTATGATACAGGAAGTGCCCTCTAGTGGCTGTTTAGTATACAGCCACTAGAGGTGGAGTTAACCCTGCAAGGTAATCATTGCCGTTTATAACAAACTGCAATAATTACACTTGCAGGGTTAAAAGTAGTGGGCGTTGGCACCCAGACCACTCCAATGGGCAGAAGTGGTCTGGGTGCCTGGAGTGTCCCTTTAACCCCTTAAGGACCAAACTTCTGGAATAAAAGGGAATCATGACATGTCACACATGTCATGTGTCCTTAAGGGGTTAAAGATAAACTAGTACACAATTTTAGACCACCTAAGCCAGAGACCCACTTTTTAAACTCAGAAAAGGGATTTTTAAATGTGGTAACTGCAGTATTTGCAAAGCTGCAGTCAAGTTTTTTTCTTACATTGATGTAATTATTTTAATTATTTTGTTCATTTTATGCAATTAATGCATTTATATACTAATATGAAGCTTTTTAATTTAAGAATTTGTTTGTTTTTATCAAGTTCATCTCTTTATATATCTATATCATTTTTCATTGTATTAACTATTCATATCTTGGTGTTTTTGAGACCCCCCAAATCAATATGTAAAACATACATTTTTACAAAGTCAGGAAAACCCCCGAAAACATAACATATCCCCATAAATCTTACATCCCTTCATAGCCCTGATCTGGGTGAACAACATATCCAAAAATCACCCAGATCAGATCAGGGGTTCAGAAATGTCATGGAAGTCATATTTTTGATGATGCGAACCCAGGATTTCACAGCACAGCACACAAATATTCCGTATTAATTGTTTCGCCATGCGGCTTTAGCTAGGAAGCCAGTACTAGCACACTGTGGGTTCATATAATAATGGCTATCTTCATGTTTTTTAGAATGTATCAAGCAGGTGGTAAGGATTTCTCTCTACCTAACACTCCAGCTAGAGTCAACACACTTTCACTTGGAGGAAATGTTGCTAGTCCCACAGGACAATTTTGTCCCAACACAGCGGACGATCACGTTTCAGGCTCCAGGCTCTAGCACCTCTGGTAGACGCAGAGAACTACCAGAGACAAATTGGGTTGTCTCATTCTCTTTGGCAAATCCCAGATTTGCAACAATTTCCATGTTGGCACATGTAGTTTCATGCAGACTGTTGCAGATATGTTCCCAATATGTCAGGGCACATGCAAAAACCATGTGTCCCAATAAATGTACCCTGAACCTTACTTCACGTCTGTAAACATTATGCATTTCCAGTACTTTCTAACTCATCACCCTTCCAGACATTTAGTTTATTTCCTAATCTCCGATTTTAAAGGCCTTCCGTACAGGTATTGCCATATACTTTTGGGGGAATCTAGAATGCCCTAACTTGCAGTCATCACAGCAGCATCCAACAGCTGGCATTACACTCATGGCCCAAGAAATGGCAGAAAGATTTCTACTTGGGCCTCTCCGATCTACATCATTTACAGCGTGGCGCAATCCCATTGGGATTGTCACAGGGAATCTTCCCTCACACTGTAACTGATCATAGACGTATCTGCACCTCACGCATCGGCTACCCCAAGTCTCAACTCCCTCATACCCTCCGAGGAGTTTTCATTACAGTATGCCACCATTGTTCATATCATTACAACTATCACTCAAGCAGGGGGGAAGCCTGGTTAAGTAAAACTGATATCACAAACGCATTTCAGACTGCCACCATCCACCCTACACTGGCACTTTCAGGGCATTTATGGGCATCAGTTATATATTTCTCCTCCCGCTTAACTTTCGGGTCAAGAGCAGCCCACAATCTTCAATATATTCGTTGAACTCTTTACTGGTTGTGGTTAAACATATTAAGATGCCCCACAGTCATACACTCCCGAGATGATTACTTGTTGGTCAAAGGGAACGCCTTTCCCTCTAGAAGCTTCAAGGAAGCCATTAGTATGTCTGAACACTTGGGTGTCCCAGTATTCCCTAAGGTCACAGAAGACCCAGACACTATCGTTACATTCCTGGGCATACAACTTGACTCGGCATCCATGCCAACAAGTTACCACGTAAGAAATAGGAACAGTCGCAACAACACCAATTACCACCTCCTGCTTGGTACTTGCAAACACATGGAACTACAATCCCTACCAGGTTCCTTAAATTTTCCCATGCGCATCATACCGCAGGCCGCGCTTTCATCTCAGACCACTTTGCTTTTATCTCCCTCCTGAATGATGATCAGGGGCTGTCCCTAGACAACCAAGCCATGGCAGACCTACACATTTGGTGGACTTTCTTAACCACACGTAATGGTAAACTATTGTGGCAGCTGCCTTGACAGCCGCCATGGCAGGGGGGTCATTTATGGTCAAAGTCATGAATTACATGAACCTCGCCAACATAGCCGGGCTCTGACTAAACTGGCCTTGTCCACCAGCACTCAACACGCTTGCTACAGGGTTTTCCACTTATACAATACGTTTCATGTCGGACCATCACTTAGATAGCTGGTTTGAGGTTTCACCACGTATGGCCTTTGCCTCTTTTTGCCACCTTAAGTTAATCATTCTCGCACAACACGGTTAAACTTTATCTCACGGGCATTCAACACTATACGTATTTCTCCTTCCCAAACAACAAGGGTTCCTATCCTCCTACCCCATCCATACCTAAGAGACATAGCCAAGCGGACGTTCCGGCTAAAACCAAATACTGGCCATAGACATACAATGTTCAAACCATGTCAGAACCACTCAACCATGTACTTCCGAGCCACGCACCAATGCAGTTATCAAAACTGCTACCTATCTAGCCTTTAACGGCTTTCTCAGGCCAAAACAATAACTCACTATCAGCGGCCAACATCATAAACAAGAGTGCCTGTTGACCTCATCTTCTAAAACACACAGACCACTACGTCCGGTCCCTTCCTAAAAAGACGAGTCAGATGGGCGTGCCAGTGCATATAACCTACTACCTTACAAGCAATGTGGGTGCCTGGTTAAGGTACTGGTTACGTTCTTGGGCACGCCACCATACGCACCACTGAACCATTACTGTCGCTGTACGATACTGTCCTTACCACAGGTAAGTTCATGCACTATGTCCACCTACTCATTCATCGGGCTCGAACTAAACCCTAGCGACTAATCAGGGCACTCCTTTAGGATAGGAGCAGCTTACACAGCCTATAGCCAAGACATACCCGCACACGTAAAGACACCGTGCCGCTGGGAATCATAGGCTTATGCGACTTACATACCACAGCCGATTCTGGAATTAGGAAGCTTTCATTAAAATGTCTAACTGATGGTTAACAAATGCACTATGATCCTGTATAATGTTTTGCATTTATATGTCTCTTTTTGCCCACTTTTTACCTGCCTACAGCATACGTCGGTTTCGGCACACCTCAGCCGATTATTCCTAAAGCTACATCTCTACAACCCATCTTATTCTATATCATATGAGAATGCCCCAAACACAAATATATATATTCATTTATATCTTTTAACTTATTTATTTGTTTTTAATTACAAATAGCGTTGCGCTCTCCTGTTTTCTATACATTTGACAATGGTTACATATTTATGTTGTGTTTTCGTTTGATTTTAATCTCAGACAATAATGGTTTCAGCAATATTTCAGACCGATGTTTAATAAATGACTAATTACTGATGTTTATTAACTTCAGACCTTCAGACCTTCAGACATAGTAATTACACATAACTTAAAAATACTGTAGTTAAGCTGCTAAGAGAGTTATAAGTTCACTGATGGTAATAAAACAAAAACAACAACACTTTGGCCTCTAACGTTATGTAAATGTTTAGTTTAGGTTGTCGGATTATATGCTGGATGTTTAAAAAAAATTTATAACAGTTTGAATTGCAGACGTTTAAAACATTCTCAATTCATTGCTCACCGATGCAAACTACAATGGTACCTCAAACAAACAGGTAAACCGCAAAAAAAATACTATTAATAATATAAACCCACCCGGTATAACTAACTGTAACTAACCTACACAGTGCATCTAACGTGTGTGGGAGCCTGGAGTGTCCTTTAATAATATAAACCCACCCAGTATAACTAACTGTAACCTAACCTACACAGTGCATCTAACGTGTGTGGGAACCTGGAGTGTCCCTTTAATAATATAAACCCACCCAGTATAACTAACTGTAATCTAACCTACACAGTGCACCTAACGTGTGTGGAAGCCTGGAGTGTCCCTTTAATAATATAAACCCACCCAGTATAACTAACTGTAACCTAACCTACACAGTGCATCTAACGTGTGTTGGAGCCTCGAGTGTCTCTTTAATAATATAAACCCACCCAGTATAACTGTAACCTAACCTGCACAGTGCATCTAACGTGTGTGGGAGCCTGGAGTGTCCCTTTAATAATATAAACCCACCCAGTATAACTAACTGTAACCTAACCTACACAGTGCATATAATGTGTGTGGGAGCCTGGAGTGTCCCTTTAATATTTGGAGTATACCATATGTGGATGACTAAGTTCATTCTTATTGCTCTGTTATCTGAATATGATTACACAATACTAATTATAGCTCACTGATATTTCAATATTTTTTTTTTAATTCTGACAAGTGTGAATGATTGTGTCTTTTTCCATCTCACTCAGGCGAGTACACTACAGATTCAATTCCTTTCATTCACTCAGTAGATCAAAGAAAAATATGTCACAGTTTGTATTTGTATCTCGATATGTTTACGTAATTCAGCTCAGTGGGCAGTTTTTATCTTGTTTCAAATTACCCGTACATTCTCATAGATAACCGCTCTCTGGATCACTGTAATTTCTACGTGTGTGTTACATTTTAGGATTCTATGTTATAATATATGGAGGGTATTCATTTTTATGAGTCGGTCCAGGAGAAGGATTCTGGGTAAGTGTGAATTTGGCGTTTGAACTTTATGTTCGAGTCACTGTAAGTGGAGACAGACTTTGTACTGTTAGTAGCAATCAACACACTACAGAGACCGAAGGTTCAGCTACAATAAGCGCTACCTTAGGTGATCTTTAAAGACTTTTAACAGATGAAGTTTGACCTCTAGTCAACATTACTGTCTGTAAACTTTGCTCTTACTCCTCGAGGCATTAAAGCAAACCTGTCGTGATTTCTATTTTTATTTGGGGGGTGGGAGGGGATATGTTCTTACTACTGTCATTTAACGGGACAAAAATAGTAATAACTCTGTTGTGTGTTGTTCCCAGATCCATTTATCACCAAGTGATGGCTGATGCAACCTGTGTTGAAATATCCTTTGGTTATCTCAGAACTTTTGGTATTCTGATAAGTTATTATCAAACAACACAAGTGACTACAATGTCCCGTACATATAATTCACGAACCATTCCTTCTGGCCTTCCTCCAGAGGAAGAACTTCTTGACCTGTAGTCAGCAAGCCCTACAGAACCAAGACAAGAGCAAGGTATAGGGGAACACAAGTCCAGTTGTGATCACTCTCAACAAAGAGCGACATTTAATTCTTTGTCATGAACGGGAAGTTGGTAAAGGCCAAACTAGGAAATAATTATAACAAACTGTACCACATGTTTTTCATTTTTATTCAACATTTTGAATCCTTCTTAAGGCATAATCTTTTACACATGTATATCTGTTTCATTTCATTGTAAGTTCCCCTAGGCCCAGATTCTCTGTATTTGTATCTCCTCATTCTCATAAACCAATAGATAAACATCTTAGGGGGAAGATTCTGTATTTGCAAGCAATTTAATTCAAATCATTAATGAATTCTTTGAGACAAGATTTGAAATAAATTGCTTTTAATCAAGGCATTCGGATATCAGAGTATTTGTTTAGCGAAGACACTCAAATTAAAATAAAATCATATGTCTGAAAAATGATTCTGGGAGGAAGTACAGAATGAAGTCCCGGTCATAGATGGTCATCTTACACACACCGGCCGCAATTGGAGTCCTGGCCAGTTACCCAACAAGAGACATTGAGGGAGCTAAAAACAGCACCAAAATGTTACCCCACGACAGGAGTCCAATGTAGTCTCTAAGGATCCCAATTATCCCAACCTGTCAATACAAGAAATCTTGGCTTTTACCACTTGCTTTCTAATTTAAAACCAAAGAGATTATTTACTAAATGGTGAGTTTGGGAAAAATTTACTGAGTTACCAAACTTCAGTCAATTTTTATGAGTTGGAGAAAAAGTCTCAAACTGATGGTTTGGCTACATTTTGCAGCGTTGACTCTCCGCAAAGCATCATTTAGTAAATTTACCCCCTGGCGTTTCCTCGCAGATCAACAGTTTATAATATATTACTGCACTGCCAATTACTGGTAGCTTTTTATAATCTGCCAGTTATGATGATAATAAAAAATGACAAACCCCTGATAAAACATGGAGTGCTACTGTTGGTAAACAGGAGGTGAGTTTCAAAGCATGCAGTGGCCAGGACCATGGACTATGATCAATTCTGATAAATCGCCTCCGACGCTGTGTGCAGTTTATATAACCCGATATCCTGATTTATAGAAGAAAAAACATTTGTAATGTGTGTATCACAGAGCTCCAAAGCAATAAAACTCACAGTAATGTGCAGGGTGTATGAGGGTATCACAGAGCTCCACAGCAATAAAACTCACAGTAATGTGCAGTGTATGAGGGTATCACAGAGCTCCACAGCAATAAAACTCACAGTAATGTGCAGTATCACAGAGCTCCCCAGCAATAAAATCATAGTAATACATGTTTAAACTGCAAGAAATGTGTTTATAAACTATTCTGTGTAAATAAAATACTTTGACCCTGCTGTAAATAAATGACTTTCACGGTTTAGAACTTAATGTGTTTTTAATGACAGGTTCATCACGGACTTGGATACAAAACATTGTCTATACAAAGGTCAAATGGACGTATTGAAAGCAGGGCTGCCCTGCATGAAACTGGACAGCCAACATTATTTAAAGGGTTACTCCAACCACCATGACCTTTTTAAAGTAGTCATGGTGGTAGGAGTCTGGATGTTCAACGTTTCTAATTGTGCACCCCCAGCACACGTGACTTAGGCAGCCCAGAACATTGTTCCAGGTTGCCTAATATAAATTCTGTGCATAAATTAAATGTCATCAGTGCGCATTGCAAGCTGGCAACAGAATTAAATGATTCTCCCTTGCTGTCAGAGCCTACAAGGGAGAAGCTTATGTCTGTCCTCCCAATCACATTCTTTTTTTTTTTCCCACCCTCCAAACCGTCCTCCATTTCACTCTCCCTTTGCGAGGTCAGAGTGCGCGCATACGGTCAAATCCTCCAATTAAAGGCTTCTCTCTGAGAAGCCTTTGATTGGACCTCGGCACGGCTGCGTGACGGCACAGCGGGCGAGCAGTGCCAGGCAGCTTAATTTAGCACTGGATTATTAAGGTAAGTAAAACTTTATTTTAACATTTTTTGAGCGTTTTTGTAGGGAGAACTGATATTGAGATTATTCTATCATCAGTGAAAAAGGGTTGGAGAAAACCTTTAATGAAAGCAAGCAAGGGCACTGTACCAGCATGATAGTACCGCTTAGTCTGTGAGCACGGTTTTATGAAGCACAGGTCATGTCAAACTAACTTGATTGCGTTCTACGAAGAAGTAAGTAGAAGTATAGATCAGGGTGTTGCCGTGGATGTGATCTATTTGGATTTTGCCAAGGCATTTGATACAGTTCCACACAATAGATTAGTGTTCAAACTCAAGAAATCGGTCTAGATGAAAATGCTTGTTCTTGGGTAGAACATTGGCTTAAAAACAGAGTACAAAGAGTTGTCATTAATGGTAAATTTTCAAGCTGGACAGAGGTGGCAAGTGTTGTCCCTCAGGGGTCTGTTCTGGGACCCCTTCTATTTAACATGTTTATAAATGATCTTGAAGACCGCATTGAAAGTCATGTTTCAGTGTTTGCAGATGACACAAAACTTTGTAAAACAATACAATGTGAGCAAGATATTACTTTGCTGCAGAGGGATTTAGATAGACTGGGGACTGGGCACTCAAATGGCAGATGAAATTTAATGTTGAAAAATGCAAAGTTATGCACTTCGGCGTAAAGAAAACACAAGCAACGTATACCCTTAATGGAAGCGAATTAGGGATAACAACACATGAAAAGGACTTGGGAATTGTTATAGACCACAAACTATGCAACAATGTGCAATGTCAATCAGCAGTGGCCAGTAAGGTATTGTCATGCATGAAAAAGGGCATTCATTCTCGGGACAAGAATATAATTTTGCCTCTTTATAAATCACTGGTAAGACCCCATATTGAACATGCTGTGCAATTTTAGGCACCTGTTCTAAAGAAGGATATTATGGCACTAGAAAAAGTGCAGAGGCGGGCTACAAAATTAACAAAAGGAATGGAACATATCAGCTATGAAGAAAGGTTAACAAATTTAAACCTATTTAGTTTAGAAAAACGTCGCCTGAGAGGGGATATGATAACATTATACAAATATATTCGGGGCCAATACAAACCATTGTGTGGAAGTCTATTCACAAACCGGACTTTACATAGGACACAAGGCCATGCGTTTAGACTGGAAGAAAGAAGATTTCGTCTAAGGCAAAGGAAAGGTTTTTTTACTGTAAGAATAATCAGGATGTGGAATTCTCTGCCTGAAGAAGTGGTTTTATCAGAGTCCATACAGATGTTCAAACAGCTACTAGATGCATACTTGCAAAAACAGAATATTCAAGGATATAATCTTTCAATGTAGGGTAATAACTGCTTGATCCAAGGATAAATCTGACTGCCATTCTGGAGTCAAGAAGGAATTTTTTTCCTAGCTTGTTGCAAAATTGTGCTTCAAACTGTTTTTTTTGCCTTCGTTTGGATCAACAGCAAAAAACAAATGTGAGGTAGGCTGAACTTGATGGACGCAAACCACCAGATCCCGCCGCCACCACGGGCTCGGACAAACCGGATATTGTTATATTGATAGAAAGAAACAAAATCCAGAAAATAACAAGGTTTTATTATTCCATTGGAAAGAAAATAAGGATAGTCGAGACCGAGGATAAAACAAACTGCTCCGGTGACCGATATTCTGCAGACATGTTATAATTGTGATAATAAAAGAAAAGAAACTGTAGGTTTTATTTTAATAAGCCACAATTCATGAACTGGCAAAAAAACAACCTAGTGATACCATTTGAATTTGAAGATTGTCGAGGCTGTTGAACCAGGGACTGAATAATTGGTAATATAACATTGAATTATGTGTTGCTAACGCTTTGCAAATTCAACATGTCCAGGATTTCAAAGCTGCAATGTAGAAGTTGCGGGGTGCACACGTGATTGAGAACCCTTAGTCTGTGTTTTGCTTAAACAGGAACAGAATGAATTAATAAAATTAGAAACAAAACGTTATTGCATCTGAAAGACAAAATGGCTGCCTAGCAAGAGAGCGAGAGGAAGTGAGGCCAGACAAGAAGTCAACACACAGTACCATAAAGACTAGACCAGGTATAGGCATGGCCGGATTAAGAGCACAGTGGGCCTGGGGCTGACAATTATGATGGGCCTAATTACGGAATCTTATCAATCAAAAACACTAAAACAATCATACCTCCCAAGCGTCATGTATCTGATGGAGATGGTGCAGGAGGGAAACTCATAGGATGCAGCTATAAGAAAACACATACTCTATGCTAATTTCTCTCTAATTTATGCTTTCATCTTTCAAGTAAATCCATAACCCCTAACAGCAGTGTCCAGTGAAGCAGGAAGTCAATGGGTTGGGTAAAAGGGTGTGCCACTGGCGCGAATCACGTGACAAGACCTGCCAAAAGGGGTGAACATGTCCAAAAAGGGGGCATGTTTGTCCAAAGAATTGGAAGGTCAGCCTGGCATGAATGAATGTCAGGCTGCCTGCCAATCCTGCAGGCTGTCCAACTAAGGGCATACTATGCAGGCTGCACCTTGAGCTTGACATAAATGCGTCTAATGATGCGCTCACTCCATTCTTTCTAAGGACTGTCCCCTAGCACTCACTGGTCCACTTGTCTCCTTACCTTCTTACTAGCAGGCAGAAGTTCCTGGTATATAGTCTGAAACAGAGAAAAGGTGTCTGTAGTGAGTGTAGAAGAAAGGGGACATGCCACAGTGTTAGAGAGACCAACGTCTGCATTACCTAAACTAACTTTAATGTCAGCCAGTGCACACAAGTTTTGTTCCCATACATCCCTCTTAAGCTTCCAAACTTAAAGGGACACTATATTCACCAGAACAACTACAGCTTATTGTATTTGTTCTGGTAAGTAGAATCATTCCATTCAGGCTTTTTGCAGTAAACACTGTCATTTCAGAGAAAATAACTCCACTGGCCGCTCCTTAGATGGCTGCTAGAGGTGCTTCCTGGGGCAGTACTGCAAAGTGTGCAGCACTGCCATTCAGTGTCTCCACCCTCTGCATGCAGACACTGAACTTTCCTCATAGAGATGCATTGATTCAATTTATCTTTATGAGGAGATGCTGAGGGGCTGGCTCTGCCCCTGATCTGCCTAGTTGACAGGACCAGCCAATCCTATGGGATGTCTCAGTGTCCCTATGTATCACAGTGTCAGTGTCCCCATGTCGCCCAGTCCCCTAGTCTCCCAGTGTCTGTCCCCATTTCTCCCAGTGTCTCAATGTCTCAGTGTGTCCCCATATCACTAGGATACTGGGGACACTGAGAGACATGGGAACACTGAGAGACCCGGGGACACAGAGACATGGGGACACTGGGAGACATGGGGACACTGAGACATTTAGGGAAACTGGGAGAAATGGGGACACTGAGACACTAGGGACACAGACACTGGGAGACATGGGGACACTGAAACATTTGGGGACACTAAGACACTAGGGACACAGACATGGGAACACAGACACTGGGAGACTAGGGGACACTGGGACTCTAGGGGACACTGGCTGGGAGACAGACACTTGGGGACACTGGGAGACATGGGGACAGTTGTGGACATAGACATGTGGACACTGGAACATATAGGGACACTGAGAGACATGGGGATACCAGACATACTGAGACACTAGAAACACAGACATTGGGAGACATGGAGAGACCGAAACATTTGGGGACACTAAGACACTAGGGACACAGACACTGGCAGGCTGGGGGACACTGGGAGACTAGGGGATACTGGGAGACTAGGGGACACTGGCTGGGAGACAGACACTTGGGGAGACATGGGGACAGTTGTGGACATAGACATGGGGACACTGGGACACATGGGGACACTAGGCACACTGAGAGACATGGGACACAGACACTGGGAGACTTGGGGACACTGAGACACTAGGGACACTGGCTGGGGGACATAGTGTCTCCGTGTCCCAATGTCTCCCAATGTCCCTATGTCTCACAGCGTCCCCATGTGTCTCAGCATCCCCATGTGTCCCAGTGTCCCCTAGTGTCTCAGTGTCTCCATGTTTTCCAGTGTCCCCAAGTGTCTGTGTCCCCAGGTCTCCCAGTGTCTGTGTCCCCATGTGTCCTAGTGTCCCCTAGTGTCTGTGTCCCCATGTGTCCCCTATTGTCTGTGTCCCCATATGTCCCCAAGTGTCTCAGTGTCCCCTAGTGTCTCAGTGTCCCCATATTTTCCAGTGTCCCCTTGTGTCTCAGTGTTCCCAGGTCTCCCAGTGTCTGTCTCCTAGTGTCTCAGTGTCCCCTAGTGTATGTGTCATCATGTGTCCCCTAGTGTCTGTGTCCCCTAGTGTCTCAGTGTCCCCTAGTGTCTCAGTGTCCCCATGTGTCCCCTAGTGTCTCAGTGTCCCCATGTGTCCCTGCTGCCTTTCCCCCCATCCCTCACATACCTGAGCTATAGAGCTGCAGTCTAGACTCTCTGTGCTGTGTAGCTGCTCCCCCGTGGATGAATGAGTAGTAGAGAGAGGCAGGGATATTCTGTAACTTCCTATCTCTGCCTCTCTCCACACACAGTGACCCCTACTGGCCAGTGCTGGTATTGCAGAGTAATTTCCATTTATTCTGAGAAAATTACCTGCATTTGTATTGCTGGTATTACTGCAATACCGGCACGGCCAGGCAGCCTCAAATACCGTCTGTGCCATTAAAATACCAGTCAGGTGGCAAACCTAAGAGTAGTGTGTAAAAAAAAAAAAAATAATAATAATTTTTTTTTTTTTAAATGGGCCTATTCCATGGGCCTGGGCCTGGAGCTGCAGCTCCATCAGCCCCTATGTTAATCCGGCCCTGGGTATAGGCAACCTTCGGCACCCCAGGTGTTTTGGAATACACCTCCCATGATGCTTTGCCAGCATTACGGGTGTAAGAGCATTATGGGGGGTGTAGTCCACAACATCTGGAGTGCCAAAAGTTGCCTATCCCTGGATTAGACTGTAGGAGTCCTCCAACACTAATTAAACACCAATAGCAATTATTATTAACATCCAATTCCCCACCAGTCACTGTTTAATCAATAAACCCTTCAGTACATAGCAATGATGTTTGTTTCTTATCCGTCCCTTTAAAATAAAAGTGATGGCACCAGTCGTGTGAAGCCGTCCATGTCTCACAGTACAGCCAGCTCATACTTAGTAGGGCATTAACTGGCATTTGGCACTATACGGACTGATTACACACTTAGTTGGGCAACAAGTTGTTGTCTAGTAAAGCGATCGATCATTAGTATCGCTCTAGAGATTTATTATATTAACCTAGGTTCAGACTGTAAATTTTCCAGGTTTATATAATCCTGATTTTCCTCTGGATTTAACAAGGAAAGCTACAAAGATGAAAGCAGCTGATTGGATATCTCCAACGATGGTTTATCTCTTGTCCCGTTGTTTTTGAACTTTCCCTAATCTAATCTATATCAGTATAAAAAAATACCTGTCTGTACCTCCTAAAGACGACGGCCCAGCCCTTACAGCACCTTTTGTGTCTCTGTAGTCGAAACCCCTTGCCCAGTAAACATTGCACTGTGGCCCTGCAGTCAACATTGAACTCCACAGACTGCTCCTACAAATAACAGCCAGAAAACAGACACTCTCCACAGTCCAATCCCTTGTTGGCCGCACAGCCTCGTCTGATATTCTGGGCTTCTTCCTTGGCGTTTTAATTATCTGGAACCCCAGAGGAATGAATCCATAAAGTGAAGCATGCCAATAAATTTGATTGAAGCCAAGTAAGATAATCCTAGGGGGGCAATCTCTCTTTACGACCATGCACGTCACCAGACACACTAACTGCATTACTAGTCTAGCATGGCCTCATGCAATCCTCTCCCATTCAGTCTCATACTTGTCCTTGCTGACTGGCCCGCTCTTTAACAGCACGTTCATATTGCCCGGGGGACATAGAATCAAACTGGTTCCAATGAATCTCCATTTTCATTCATGATTTTTCTTTCCCCACCCAATTTCATATGCGCTTGTGAAAAATAGTTAGTTTAGCAATCACTGATCGCAGACTTAGACTGCGCAGGATCTGGGCCCAGACTGTGGCTGAGCATCATGGGAAATGTCCTCTAAATAACATATACAACAGTTAAGTTAGACTATGTTACCTAGGTTTCTGACAGACCAGAATAAGACCCTAATTCACACGGCCATTTGTGACACAGTGACTTCTGGAGTTTTGAATATCAAATTATTAAACATTTTCAGTATCGGATTTTGTTTACCTCCTTTTCTTGTTGGTCCTAAATTTTCGAGTCAAGTTTTTAGTTCACCCCAATTTCCTTTTAGTAAACTATCACACACAGACAGCCTCACAAGCTCTCACCGTGTTAACCACCTGTCAAACTTGCCTTTTTTGACATACAGGGCAGAAATTGAAAATTGTAGAAAAATTTAAAGTTACATAAAAATAGCCAAACTTAGAAAACTCAGCGAGTTCAGTTAGTTTGGCCTACAATTCACAATTTTATCATCAGGTCTCCTTAATACCCAGTTTCACGAATCAACGCCGCTGACATTGATACCCCAAACAGTGAGTTGTTATGAAAACCAAACTGCAAAATTCACTGTAATTTGCTATTTAGTTAAAAAAAACTTGCTGCATATAATTTTCTCAAACAAATAGCTGGAAAGTTGATAATAGGAGCACGTTGCAGGAAAAAAAAGTTGCTGAATAAGGTAAATGTTTTCAAACTAAACCCATTACAAAGTTCACTATCTGTTGTGAAATCAGCAGCAACTGCTGTCATATGAAGTCAGCAAGAGCAATTAATGACAATGTATTCATGAAATAAAAGGGACACTGTAACCATTTCCTCTCATTGAAGTGGTTATAGTGCCTGGAGTCCCCTGGCGCTATTCCTCCATTCAGTATTGAACCATTTTCATGTAGTTTATCACTAAATGAGTGTCCCGGCCACCCACAGCCTCGCTCTCACTGGAGGTGTGGCTAAGGCACAGATTACACACTTTATTCTAACCATACCGATTCATACCAGTAATGGGAGCTGTGATTGGCTGAATGTGGTCAGCTAACACTCTCAGCCAATCACCGCAGCCCATTCCTGCTCAGTCAAATACTTCCTCAATATCCCAAGCAGCACATAGGGGGAGCGGTTACTGGGGACTCTCATTTAATGTTAAAACAATATAAACGGTTTAATGTGGAACGGTAAGGCAGCACCAGGGGACTCCAGACACTATAACAACTTAAATGAGATGAAGCGGTTACAGCGCCCACAGTGTCCCTTTAACACTTGACTAGCAGCAAATGATCACGTGGAATGGGAGCAATAAGTCAGATAAAGTGAGTAAAGTTTAACAAAACTAAAACCATGTCAAACACTTCCCTATCTTCCTTGGAAATGAATCACTTTTTAAAGGTGATGATGTTTAATGCCATGGAACGTGGAATTCATGGTTTTTGGGATTTCTCTTTAATTACGGCTCTGCAGTATAAGAAATCTAGATACTAACATTGTTATATACTGTGTGTTTCCCATCTGCAACCTGCAACGCTAAGATCTGTCCAGGAAAACAAACTGGATTTGAAGCTTAAAGAAACACCATAACCACCACACTCAACCTAGCTCACACTGGGTGGAACGCCGTGGCACCTCCTTATTAAAGTATCACACCTGCATTGCAGGGCTCAGCTTGGGAAAGCTAACGGACGTTGCTGATTAGGAACCTCCAGCTCTCCAGAGGAGAGTCATGGAGCGCCAACCGGCAGATCCCGGGTAAGGTGTTAAACCCTTCAACCGTCAGGTACTCCTGGAATCAGAATCACCATATTGAACTGCAGTGATTATGGTGCTTAGAAAATTACTTTGTTTACAGCAAGAGCCATTTGTATCATTAGGAGAGCACCAGAGACATCTAGTGGCTGGAAAGAGATATGACACTATATGGGAGACAGGTTCTATTCCAGTAATTATTATTATAATTATTATTTTATTATTTTAGTAATGCGTATAAAAGTCGTGTTACTTTAATTAATTAATTTATTTTATTAAATATGCAGCAGTTCTGTCTCCATGTATAGTAAATGCTTCTTATTAAGGGGACACTCTATATACCATAGCCACCACCACATCAGTACAGAAAAACAAAGACAAAACCCTATAAGCACCATAACCACTGTAAGACAATATATTAGCTAAGGAAAATCATACAAATGATTGGAAAAATACTTCAAGCAGTAAAGGCACTAACAATTTCAAATAAACCTGTAGCTCTCCATAGACTGAATACTGAACCCAGCAGCTCTCCATAGACTGAACACTGAACCCTGCAGCTCTCCATAGGCTGAACACTGAACCCAGCAGCTCTCCATAGACTGAACACTGAACCCTGCAGCTCTCCATAGGCTGAACACTGAACCCTGCAGCTCTCCATAGACTGAACACTGAACCCTGCAGCTCTCCATAGACTGAATACTGAACCCTGCAGCTCTCCATAGACTGAATACTGAACCCTGCAGCTCTCCATAGACTGAACACTGAACCCTGCAGCTCTCTACTTGGGCCCCAGATGCAGAACCTGCAGCTCTCCATAGACCCCAGACACTGAACCCGCAGCTCTCCATGAGACTGAATACTGAACCCTGCAGCTCTCCATGGAGCTGAACACTGAACCCAGCAGCTCTCCATAGACTGAGACCCTGCAGCTCTCCACTGAACTGAACCCTGCAGCTCTCTATAGGCTGAATACTGAACCCTGCAGCTCTCCATAGACTGAACACTGAGCCCTGCAGCTCTCCATAGACTGAACACTGAACCCTGCAGTTCTCCATAGACTGAATACTGAGCCCTGCAGCTCTCCATAGACTGAACCCTGCAGCTCTCCATAGACTGAATACTGAACCCTGCAGCTCTCCATAGAATGAAAACTGAGCCCTGCAGCTCTCCATAGACTGAATACTGAACCCTGCAGCTCTCCATAGACTGAACACTGAACCCTGCAGCTCTCCATAGAATGAAAACTGAGCCCTGCAGCTCTCCATAGACTGAACCCTGAACCCTGCAGCTCTCTATAGACTGAATACTGAACCCTGCAGCTCTCCATAGACTGAACACTGAGCCCTGCAGCTCTCCATAGACTGAACACTGAACCCTGCAGTTCTCCATAGACTGAATACTGAACCCTGCAGCTCTCCATAGACTGAACCCTGCAGCTCTCCATAGACTGAATACTGAACCCTGCAGCTCTCCATAGACTGAATACTGAACCCTGCAGCTCTCCATAGACTGAATACTGAACCCCAGCAGCTCTCCATAGACTGAACCCTGAACCCTGCAGCTCTCTATAGACTGAATACTGAGCCCTGCAGCTCTCCATAGACTGAACACTGAACCATGCAGCTCTCCATAGACTGAACACTGAACCCTGCAGCTCTCCATAGAATGAAAACTGAGCCCTGCAGCTCTCCATAGACTGAACCCTGAACCCTGCAGCTCTCTATAGACTGAACACTGAGCCCTGCAGCTCTCCATAGACTGAACACTGAACCCTGCAGCTCTCCATAGACTGAACACTGAACCCTGCAGCTCTCCATATACTGAATACTGAACCCTGCAGCGCTCCATAGACTGAATACTGAACCCAGCAGCTCTCCATAGACTGAATACTGAACCCTGCAGCTCTCCGTAGACTGAATACTGAACCCTGCAGCTCTCCATAGACTGAATACTGAACCCTGCAGCTCTCCATAGACTGAGCACTGAACCCTGCAGCTCTCCATAGACTGAGCACTGAGCCCTGCAGCTCTCCATAGACTGAGCACTGAACCCTGCAGCTCTCCATAGACTGAACACTGAACCCTGCAGCTCTCCATAGACTGAGCACTGAACCCTGCAGTTCTCCATAGACTGAACACTGAACCCTGCAGCTCTCCATAGACTGAACACTGAACCCTGCAGCTCTCCATAGACTGAATACTGAACCCTGCAGCTCTCCATAGACTGAACACTGAACCCTGCAGCTCTCCATAGACTGAACACTGAACCCTGCAGCTCTCCATAGACTGAACACTGAACCCTGCAGCTCTCCATAGACTGAACACTGAACCCTGCAGCTCTCCATAGACTGAATACTGAACCCTCCAGCTCTCCATAGACTGAATACTGAACCTGCAGCTCTCCATAGATTGAACCCTGCAGCTCTCCATAGACTGAACACTGAACCCTGCAGCTCTCCATAGACTGAACACTGAACCCTGCAGCTCTCCATAGACTGAACACTGAACCCTGCAGCTCTCCATAGACTGAGCACTAAACCCTGCAGCCCTCCATAGACTGAGTACTGAACCCTGCAGCCCTCCATAGACTGAATACTGAACCCTGCAGCTCTCCATAGACTGAATACTGAACCCTGCAGCTCTCCATAGACTGAATACTGAACCCTCCAGCTCTCTATAGACTGAACACTGAACCCTGTAGATCTCCATAGACTGAATACTGAACCCTGCAGCTCTCCATAGACTGAATACTGAACCCTGCAGCTCTCTATAGACTGAGCACTGAACCCTGCAGCTCTCCATAGACTGAATACTGAACCCTGCAGCTCTCTATAGACTGAATACTGAACCCTGCAGCTCTCCATAGACTGAACACTGAACCCTGCAGCTCTCCATAGACTGAACACTGAACCCTGCAGCTCTCCATAGACTGAATACTGAACCCTGCCGCTCTCCATAGACTGAACACTGAACCCTGCAGCTCTCCATAGACTGAGCACTGAACCCTGCAGCTCTCCATAGACTGAGCACTGAACCCTGCAGCTCTCCATAGACTGAATACTGAACCCTGCAGCTCTCCATAGACTGAATACTGAGCCCTGCAGCTCTCCATAGACTGAATACTGAGCCCTACAGCTCTCCATAGACTGAATACTGAACCCTGCAGCTCTCCATAGACTGAATACTGAACCCTGCAGCTCTCTATAGACTGAGCACTGAACCCTGCAGCTCTCCATAGACTGAATACTGAACCCTGCAGCTCTCTATAGACTGAGCACTGAACCCTGCAGCTCTCCATAGACTGAGCACTGAACCCTGCCGCTCTCCATAGACTGAATACTGAACCCTGCAGCTCTCTATAGACTGAGCACTGAACCCTGCCGCTCTCCATAGACTGAGCACTGAACCCTGCAGCTCTCCATAGACTGAATACTGAACCCTGCAGCTCTCTCTATGGGCTGAGCACTGAACCCTGCAGCTCTCCATGGGCCCAGGCACTGAACCTGCAGCTCTGGAGCCCCAGACACTGAACCCTGCAGCTCTCCATAGACTGAACAATGAACCATGCAGCTCTCCATAGACTGAACAATGAACCCTGCAGCTCTCTATAGACTGAGCACTGAACCCTGCAGCTCTCCATAGACTGAACAATGAACCAAGCAGCTCTCCATAGACTGAATACTGAACCCTGCAGCTCTCCATAGACTGAATACTGAGCCCAGCAGCTCTCCATAGACTGAATACTGAACCCTGCAGCTCTCCATAGACTGAACACTGAACCCTGCAGCTCTCCATAGACTGAATACTGAACCCTGCAGCTCTCCATAGACTGAGCACTGAACCCTGCAGCTCTCCATAGACTGAGCACTGAACCCTGCAGCTCTCCATAGACTGAATACTGAACCCTGCAGCTCTCCATAGACTGAGCACTGACCCCTGCAGCTCTCCATAGACTAAACACTAAACCCTGCAGCTCTCCATAGACTGAGCACTGAACCCTGCAGCCCTCCATAAACTGAGCACTGAACCCTGCAGCTCTCCATAGACTGAATACTGAACCCTGCAGCTCTCCATAGACTGAGCACTGATCCCTGCAGCTCTCCATAGACTGAATACTGAACCCTGCAGCTCTCCATAGACTGAGCACTGAACCCTGCAGCTCTCCATAGACTGAATACTGAACCCTGCAGCTCTCCATAGACTGAGCACTGAACCCTGCAGCTCTCC
>OW240920.1:145892860-145927034 GCA_933207985.1 Pelobates cultripes | reverse complement strand
ATATCTTGCTGGTTTTGCATAATTAGCGATTATAAACTCTGAAGATCAATGTTGAAGGAGTTAGAAAATGACAAGATGATTTCTGTTTCTTGTTCTTTCTTTTCTTTTTTTAAATTCTATGTTTATCCTTTTTATTTTTCTGAGTTCATCCGCAATAAACTCGATTGAAGCATTTACTGAATAGGTAGGGCAGCCATATTGCATTCTGGGTAATTTCCCAACCCCCTGACATTTGGGCACACTCATAAATGATCTGCCATTAATAGAAACGGTCTGTATGAACGTATTCCTTCAGTAGTGCTGTAAGAGTGCATTCATTCACTATTGCTATATGAGTGCATTCCTGTACTATTGCCGTATGATTGAATTCATTCACTATTGCCGTATGATTTCATTCCTTCGCTATTGCCGTATGATTTCATTCCTTCGCTATTGCCGTATGATTTCATTCCTTCGCTATTGCCGTATGATTTCTTTCCTTCACTAGTGCCGTATGATTTCATTCCTTCACTAGTGCTGTATGATTTAATTCCTTCGCTATTGCTTTATGATTTCATTCCTTCGCTAGTGCTGTATGATTTCATTCCTTCGCTATTGCCGTATGATTTCATTCCTTCACTATTGCCGTATGATTTAATTCCTTCACTATTGCTTTATGATTTCATTCC
Source organism: Pelobates cultripes (assembly GCA_933207985.1). Classification (NCBI taxonomy): domain Eukaryota; kingdom Metazoa; phylum Chordata; class Amphibia; order Anura; family Pelobatidae; genus Pelobates; species Pelobates cultripes. The sequence continues at coordinate 145,926,366 of OW240920.1, read as the reverse complement.
TTCGCTAGTGCTGTATGATTTCATTCCTTCACTAGTGCCGTATGATTTAATTCCTTCACTATTGCCGTATGATTTCATTCCTTCACTAGTGCTGTATGATTTCATTCCTTCGCTATTGCTTTATGATTTCATTCCTTCACTATTGCTGTATGATTTCATTCCTTCACTATTGCCGAATGATTTAATTCCTTCACTAGTGCCGTATGATTTCATTCCTTCACTATTGCCGTATGATTTCATTCCTTCACTATTGCCGTATGATTTCATTCCTTCACTAGTGCTCTATGATTTCATTCCTTCACTATTGCCGTATGATTTCATTCCTTCGCTAGTGCTGTATGATTTAATCTAACACACCAGGCCGAAATTCAAGATAATTAAATTTTTAGGCCCTATATTGACGCTGTAACATTCCAAAACACCATAAAACCTGTGCACGGATGGTAATGTTGTACTCGGGGGACATCGCTGAATACAAAGATCAGTATTTTAAAACAGTAAAACTTATAATAATGGTGATATCAGTAAATAAAGCATTTCTTAATTGCTCACACTTTTTTAGATTTTACTCACATTAAATCATGTTTACTCTATAAATATTTTGATGTAAAATGAAATCCCTGTTTCCCCTGAACAAAATAATATATAATAAGTGTGGGTGCACCTAATATGAATGAGGTGAATTATGGATGAACAAACATAGGGCGCAAATTCAAGGTTATGTTTTGATCAGAACTTGGACGATTGCCTCCGCCGTTAACGTGTTAAATAGAAATTCACGCCCCCGGCAATCTTAAATGACTCTTGTATGTAACCGATGAAGAGGATCATGGGATTTACCAACAACGGGAGCATTCGTTGGTAGCGTTAAAAATTTCCTAAAGACCATCAGAGTGAAGTGTGGCGGTCGAATAACAAGAAGGGCAGAGTTTGACATGAGGTGATATGTTAATACATAGTTATTCTCCAAGCTGAAACTTGTGAATTCCTCCTAATTTTCCAAATTTAGGCCAGAATTTGAGAATTGGAAAGATTCTCTGTGTCATCTTTTCAGGTGGGTTATTTGAGATTCATTTTGAATTCCTGACAATTCCCTCATAATTGAATAGTAATTGGGGTGATCATTATATGATTGTTTATGATGACAGTGTTGTTTGTTTTCCAAGGTTGGCTTTATTCAACGGTTTACGAAAAAAGAAAGCCAGCAGGTGAAAATTTTGAAGGCTTGCAGTGTTGTCCTTCTCGTGTGTTCAGCTCTCCTGCTTACAAACTACCTCTGGAGAAGAAAGGATTTCTTAGTCCTGACCTCAAATCATCTTACGTCACAGATCTGCTGGACTCGACCCCTTCCAAACCACCTCAACTAATGCAAGACTGAAGATCTCCTGACCACAAATTGTGTCACATTAAAGATCTGCTGGACTCGGCCCATTCCAAACCACCTCAACCAATCCAAGACTGAAGATCTCCTGACGACAAATTGTGTCACATTAAAGATCTGCTGGACTTGACCCCTTCCAAGCCACCCCAACTGATCCAAGACTGAAGATCTCCTGACCACAAATTGTGACACATCAAAGATCTGCTGGACTCGACCCCTTCCAAACCATCTTAACTAATCAAAGACTAAAGATCTGACCTCAAATTACGTGAAGTCACAGATCTCCTGAACTTGATCCCTTCCACATCTCCTCAACTATTTCAAGATTAAAGAGCTGACCTCAAATCATGGCAAGTCACAGATCTCCTGAAATTGACCCCTTTCACATATCAACTATTCCAGGATTAAAGATCTTCTTACCTCATTCTTTTCAAAAACAAGGATATTACAATCCCAAAACAAAGATCTCACCAATACCTGGCCTTCACGTGTACAAAACGGCTGGTGGCTAAAGACACTATATATTTTAAAATGTTGGGTTGGTGGAGCACTTAGTGTGACTTCTCTTAATAAAGATAATACATCGTCCCAACAAGAAGTGCTTATTGATGCAAATCTATACAAATATATTCATAAAGTGTTTTTATTCAATGTCTATTTGTGCAATTTAGTAATCAATTTTTCATACAATATATCTACCAGATAAATCCTATAGAAAAAAAGCTCTATTCCAAGTGAGTGTAATACCTCTAATACAGCTGATCTATTTTTATTCAGGTATATTGCACTATATGTGAATTTTCTTCTATTTCATTTACCAGCATTACTACCAAGGAAGGTAAGAGATCTCCCTACAAAGGACTCCAAGCCTTTAGTAACTGCGCCATATCCTGGCTCTTCCTTTGCGGGTTGGCATTCTTATCGATTTGAAAAGTCTCTTCATGTCTTAAAAGTTTTAAAAGTTCTCTGCGCTGTTATTATTTACATTTTGTTGTTGAGGTTTCTACCAACACTATAAAGTGATCTGAATAACAGTTAAAGCTATAAAAGTTTGTAACACAGTTTTTTTTTTAAAGTGACACAATGTATTTTATTTGGTACCATAAGCACTTTAAGCAGCACAAGATTAAAAGATATTCTTTAAAAACGGATCATTGAATTGTACATTGAATCATTTTTATTTATTTATTTATTTTCTCTTTTAAAACCTTACATTTTACAAAAAGCCATTAGAGAATGAGAAAAGGTTTTGATTATTTTTTTTGTGTTTTTTCATTTTTTCTTGCTTGCCTTCACAGCCTTGTTGTTAAATCTGGTGGGGAGGAAATGATTTACTATTTTTCTTTCATTAAATGAACATAGTTTATTGGAATATTCTGAGTATCCCTTTAAGAAAGCCATTTGGCTGCTTCCGTGTGGCCATCACAATAGTTACCTGGCAACAGCTCAGCTACATTGTGTTTCTCATCCCATCTGCCCAGCCCCTGGGTGGCAGTAGATAGTAGATGTCACAGCTATGCAGCATTTAGATGGCAGTCTGTACTCTCCTGACATAATTAATGATAGTAGGTGAGTAAAATGAACATTATTTGTAAATCCCACGGGGTGTGAAAAAAATAGGATATTTATTCATTCTAGGGACGGCAACTTAACCCAATTCCTTATCCCCACATCAAGAAGGGCTGGGCATCAGAGACAGCAGGGCTCGACAGAAGGCAATAGTGGGTTGTTAAATGTATTATTGAAGACTCTAAGGTGTTTTTTTTTTTCTTTTTCTAAACACCTTAGACACACCCAGGTAATCCCTAAACCCTGGACTGGTAGGGGGTCCTGAGGACTAACGTTGAGAAACCCTGTATTAGTGGGTTAAAGGAGCAGCAGTTTCATTTAAGGCAGGGCTGGCCTACATTAGACACTTAGTTATAGAGCTGCTGCACCCATGATGCTTTGCCAATATTAAGACTGGTTATAGTTATAGTGCAGTAACAGCCAGAGATCAATGTTCTGCCCCCCCTGAATTAAGGTTTCCCATTCATAAAACATGACATAATATGTCAATTTTCCAACAGATGTGGAGGTTTAACCTATCAGTCTCATTACCAGCGGTTGGACATCCACAAGCCGAGGGGCAGAAGGGAGGTCGAAGTACATTTTACACCAACAACTAATTTGCCAACACAGATCTCCATCCCGATGAGCCGAGAGTCCAGTGAAGACTACTGTCTGTATCCGTATATGAAGAACTCAGACATGTACCAATCAGAAACGTCAGCAGTCTTCACTCCACCAGCCCAATCAAGTATATCTAGACTTGGAATTCATTTATATCACAAATACTATGAAGCAAAGACCAAATGGGTTATACACGGAGTTCTGATTGATGCTCTCTCTGAACACAGAAAATACCATCACCCTGTTTCTGATCTGATAAAAACGATAATTAACGCAGAGTTTACACAAAGTTACACACAATAATTCGCTTATACCCAATAATAGTGCACATTTATGGTATTTACAGACAGGCTTCCTGAATCCACGCTTTCACAGGTGTTTGTCTCAATATTTTACATGTTTAATCCACATCTATTTAACCCATTTAAAATACAAGATGTTTATATCCATAACCTGTTATAATGTCATATACTTTCCATTACAATATGGCGTCCAACATCCATCTTGGACTGGGTGTCAGCTTACAGAATCTGGTTAGGTCTCATTGCTTCAATCTTACAGTAAATACGCTAACACACTCTTTGAGCAATGACTATTGGAGAAAGTCTGCCCTGCCAGCAATGATACAGACAACATGTTGGATTTAGGATTCATCCGTCCTTCGGCTCTGAACATCCAGCCTTCTGCCTGTGTAACCATAACCACTTCTTCCCTCAAATTCTCCATAAAATGTTATTAAGGCAAAACTAAACAAATTGAAACAGTAAAGCAAGAGAACATTGGGGTTTGACTCTACTAACGGGGAACCAAATAGAATTTGTTGCCATCCCATCAAAGTGTTCCATACTCAAGTTATGTCATTACCTTTCGTCAGGTCGAGCATCCTTGGCTCAGCTACAACGAGGACCATCATTGAACAAGCTTTACGTAGGTCCAGGAGAGGCGTTCCCAGAAATCCATACACCAATTAGATACCTGAACACTTGGCCTGCCCAAGACATCTACCATGAAGGTATCAAAGAGGTATGATAAGACATGAGGCTTTTCAAACACACCTAACCAATTCCTGGGATGTAGTTGGCCAAAGACTCCTATTTAGTGTTAAAATGCTCACAAATGGAGGGACTCCAGGCACCATAACCACTTTAATGAGATTAAATAATAATAGTGACGTTAATTTAAAAAAAAATATCCAATTAATGGGAATCAATTTAGTAAGAGGATTACACGTTTTATTCTAAAAATAGCAGAGCTGTATAAATAAACAATGAAAAAATTCAGATTTGGCTAATTTGATTTAGATTTTGCAATTTTCTTGGCAATTCTCCAAAAGTCCCTGTTCACTGTTAAGTAGATCTCCGTTTGGTTAAATAGTATTCTTCTTTTAATGGTTTGGAATTCCCTTGTTTTACAGCCATTATTTTGCAGAATTTATCCCACATTTTTGAAGCATTTGAAAAATTCATCCAAAAACATTAATTTGAGGCTTTATCAGACATTAGCAGGCAGGACCTGGCCGTTCAGGTGATGTCGTCGATTTGATCTAAGGAAGTCTAAAACTGTAAAACTATAGCGTAAAATTGATCACAATCCTCACCACCCTCAGCCAGATAAACCACACATGAAATGATAGTATTCTTCTTCATAGTCCTGCTAAATTTAACTGGTAACTATAGAACTGTTTTTTATAGTCTGTCAGGAGAGGCCAGCTGGGACATAAGCCAACGCTGATACAGAGAAGAGCCATACCGGGTACGTGCTCACATAATAATAATAATAATAATAATAATAACTTGTGTCTTACCTGACAAATTAGCTTCCTTCCTGATGGGGAGGATCCAAGAGTCATAACATATGTGGTGTAGTCCATTTTAGAGGGGACTACATCTCATACCGTGGGCTCTCACCATCTAAGGAAGATGTAAATGTAGCTCATCCAATGTCCAGATCATCGCTATTTACTATTGTGAGAGATACTCGTTATGTACTGATACTGTGAGATAATGAAATTACTAATGCTGCCAGCAGGTGGAATAGAAGTCTTACAAATGCAAATAAAGAAATAAAATGCTAGCAAATGCTATTGTTACATTATTATGTGGGTAGATATTAATAGGAATTAATCAATAGAAATAGATTGTATAAGATGGATAGATTAAATAAATAGGTTAACGATGGAGATGGATGGGTGGGAAGATTATTATTTTATCCTTTATATAGCGCCAGCAAATTCCGTAGCGCTGTACTATGGGGCAGAGGAACAGACACATAGACAGGTGGGTGGAAGGACGGATTCCATAGTTACATAGCTGAAAAGAGACTTGCGTCCATCAAGTTCAGCCTTCCTCACATTTGTTTTTTGCTGTTGATCCAAAAGAAGGCAAAAAAAAACAGTTTGAAGCACAATTTTGCAACAAGCTAGGAAAAAAATTCCTTCTTGACCCCAGAATGGCAGTCAGATTTATCCTTGGATCAAGCAGTTATTACATTGAAAGATTATATCCTTGAATATTCTGTTTTTGCAAGTATGCATCTAGTAGCTTGTAACGGACCGTTTCAGCACACAAGGGGTTAAACCCGTTTAGGCGATATTCCCCCTTTCAGATGCACAGGCACAGCTACTGCAGAACACCAAACTCTCGAACTGCATACAAGGGAATGCTCCAAACTCCCGAACTGTATACAAACGAATGTTCCAAACTCCCGAACTGCATACAAAGGAATGCTCCGAACTCCCGAACTGGAACCTCACGAATAGCCGCTAGCAGACGAACAGGAAAAGCACCCAAGCGGCTTACAATCCTAGCAATCAGTCTCTAACAGCATACAGTAAATCCCCCCCAAAGACGAGACAAGGCTCCGTGTTGAGGGTCAAGCAGTGGTCTGTTTAATGAGGGCTACCTGCCCAGTATTTATGCAGGTCTCCCACCTGGTGGACACTCCCATAGGGGACCAAATGGGAGACTGTGACAAAGGACAGACATGAACCAATGACAGACACACAGAGGTAAAACCTCCCCACAATGCATCCTAACTTCCCTCCCTCTGTCCTGGAGATAATTGGGAAGTAATCTAATTATCTCCCAGCACAGAGGCAAAACTCCATTAACCACATGGCAGTAAAAGACATGAAAATGTATAAAGTTACAACTGTTGCACAAAACATATACATTCTACCTATCCCCAGATAGCTTAGATCTGAGCGCACAAAAGTACCGAATAGCGCTCAGATCCTATGCACATAGTCCAATCGCCGTGGAGTTAAAGTGTTCACAAAGTCTGTTCTCCATCCGAATAGACTCCACGGGATGGCTATCTGGGATAATGCAGTTCATACGGTTTAAACTACCGAATGAACAGGCATCCGGTTAAATAAGCCTTTTCTGCAGGGGAAAAGAAGGCTTTTAACATGGGGCATAGTCCAAAGGCAACAGGCGAGCAACCAGGCTTCTCCAATGCAATGTGGCGAGATTGGTCTCGTCACATAGCTGTTTGAACATCTGTATGGACTCTGATAAAACCACTTCTTCAGGCAGAGAATTCCACATCCCGATTGTTCTTACAGTAAAAAAACCTTTCCTTTGCCTTAGACGAAATCTTCTTTCTTCCAGTCTAAACGCATGGCCTCGTGTCCTATGTAAAGTCCGGTTAGTGAATAGATTTCCACACAATGGTTTGTATAATGTTATCATATCCCCTCTCATGCGACGTTTTTCTAAACTAAATAGGTTTAAATTTGTTAAGGGTATATGTTGCTTGTGTATTCTTTACGCCGGAGTGCATAACTTGGATTCTCCAATAATCAATGTAGAGCAAGTAACATTGAACTTAATTTAATATTTTTGGATACGATTTTCAAATGATTTAATATTTTTTTTGTGAACCTTAAAAAAACAAAAATATATCAATATATCAAAAAAATTATCAAAATACTAAAATGCTTTTCCAAATAATAAACCATTTTAGAAGTTTATCCAAAAATAGTGACATGACATAAAGAACGAAACATTCTGAGATTAATATTCATCAATGTTCCCGCTGCCTGATTTGGTTTTGTATGGCGTAATTTGAATCTCGGTGTGATGTGTAACCATACAGCATGGTGTAATAAATTCCAATATAAAATCCTCCCCCGCAGGATACACTGGATATATCCCCTGCCCTACCTGGTCCCTGGGAGTGAGTTACATACCTGGTGCCGTGGATCGATTGGATAAATTTGAACGTGCCCAAGTGAGTGCAATTCTTTATAACTCGCCACCTCTGGCTATTTCCATTAGGGTATTTTTCAAAGTCTCATGAAATGTGTCTTTTTCTGTTCCACTTTATTAAAGCATTTTAAAAGTAGTTTGAAAAGCGTCACCTTTGTTTCGGTATAATGCGACAGATTTTTGCATCTCCACAATTAGATCACGCAGGAATACAGTGTGAATATTCTGCGTGTATTCCACACTAATATAACGCTAGGGTAAGAGAATGTCGGAAAACAGAACACACACAAAATAGGTGTAAATATTAATAAAAAGTACAAGGTAAAAAATAACGCAAAAATCATGGACCTTCACTATGTATTAGAAACATTTAATACACGGCACTGTGCAATGGTTTTAGGCAGGTGTTAAAAATGCTGTAAAATACAAATGCTTTGAAAGCTGAAATGTAATAGTTTATTTCTATCAATTAAAAGCATTAAAATGCAGTTTGCAAACAGAAGAAAGATTCAAAACAAAATATTAGGTGCGACCAACACTAGCCATCATTAGAACGGCAAAGTCATTAAGAGCTGAACAAACGCGCAGAGCAAAGGGTGGTCACACCAACTATTTATTTAATTCACATTTCTCTTCTATTAACTCGCTTTGTATTTTGTTAGGTTATATCAACTATTAACATTTAGATTTTTGAAAACATTCTTTACAGCATTTTTCACACCATAGTTTTTTGATGTAGGAAATATTTGAAACCGCCATAATCACTTGTGATTTTTTGGGATAATATTTAGCGCCTGCCTAAATCCTTGGCACAGTAGTATTTGTATTTTTCAGACCTGTCGCATTTGCGTTACCTGCAGCGTGCCTGACTGTAAAATTAAACAGTGTGCATTGCGCCATGATGACAGGATGCACAGCACGCAGACTGCACAGGGCTGCCCAAACGCTGAGCTAAGCTGAATTTATAAAATAATCTTTTTAGCAAGTAATGAAAGGAAATAGATGGGGGTTTTTGGGGAGTGGGGTGGTGTAATGAAGCAGGATAATAGGATTTAGGATAATTATATTAAAAATTGTTTTGAGGCGTCAGTTGTTCTTTAAGGTCTGCTAAGATTTTTTTCCCCTCTCAATTTTCAACAACCGCAATTCACGGTTCAGTGAATACAAATAAATCTGGTTTTCCAGGGTATCTCCTCCTGCATACTGTAGTAAGGAGTTTGTTGACCAAAAAAGGCCAGTTAATAATGAGTAGTTTATTAAACATACTCGTTGAAAGGCTCTCCTAATCCTTGCAATGTAAACTGGAGATCCAGATATTACAGAGAAACTCGATTATATTCTACTGACCCAACTCTGTTTACAATACCGTACTCACGGATATTACACTAAACCAGGGTTCCCCAAACTCCGGCCCTCCAGATGTTGCTGAACTACAACTCCCATGATTCTCAGCCTATTTCATTCATAGAATCAAGGGAGTTGTAGTTCAGCAACATCTGGAGGGCCAGAGTTTGGGGAAGCCTGTACTAAATGGTAACATAATATGTTACCCAATTCAGCTATTATTTCTTCGGTTTATTATTTATCACAATTCAGTGTTTAGTAAATGAATTGCTGTAAAACTCCCAATTATTCTGGATACTGCATACGAGTGTCCCTATATGGGGATGGCTGGAATTTCAGATATTGGGCCATAATTGCGGAAATGAAAGCTGACTTGGAGAATTGTCACACTTCGGTTATTTTGGTTTAAGGTTTGAAATTCCTGACAATCTAAGATTTACTGAATGACCCTGTCCCAATCTATAGAGTATGCGTTCAGGTTTGTTGTCCTCTCTTAGGTGAAGAGGGAAAATCTTACAATGTACCCAGAAGTGAAACGCAGAAAAACGCTGGGTTGCAGAATCTACACCTCGGCTGGTCTCAAGCCCAAATACACTGGCTTTATCCCAGGTAAGTAAGCACTGACTGACCGCCTGCCCCTCCCACAGACCATGCACTGAGCGCTGACTGACCGCCTGCCCCTCCCCCAGACCATGCACTGAGTGCTGACTGACAGCGTGCCCCTCCCCCAGACCATGCACTGAGCACTGACTGACAGCCTGCCCCTCCCCCAGATCATGCACTGAGTGCTGACTGACCGCCTGCCCCTCCCCCAGACCATGCACTGAGTGCTGACTGACAACCTGCCCCTCCCCCAGACCATGCACTGAGTGCTGACTGACAGCGTGCCCCTCCCCCAGACCATGCACTGAGTGCTGACTGACAGCGTGCCCCTCCCCCAGACCATGCACTGAGTGCTGACTGACAACCTGCCCCTCCCCCAGACCATGCACTGAGCGCTGACTGACAGCGTGCCCCTCCCCCAGACCATGCACTGAGCGCTGACTGACAGCGTGCCCCTCCCCCAGACATGCACTGAGCGCTGACTGACAGCCTGCCCCTCCCCCAGACCATGCACTGAGCGCTGACTGACAGCGTGCCCCTCCCCCAGACCATGCACTGAGCGCTGACTGACAGCCTGCCCCCTGTTAAAGAGCTCTGAGCATGGTGCTAGCACCCAGTACCATCCTGCATTTTGAAATCAGATACCTGGGATCTATTTTTGCTTGAACTTTAATCCAAAATGTAGGACTGTACTGGCAAATTCAGGAAGAAAGTTAGCCCACTTTATAAATCCTAGGAGCAAAGACACTGCTGGGAGCTGTGGTAATGTTCTTACAAACACCTCCAAACTGTGACAGCAATGGAACCTACTGGCAAGGCCTTCTTGGCATACAGGAAGATGCCCGCTGCAGTGTATGTCCAGGCAGCCATTGTGCTTGGATAAGGAGATCAACCACAAAGTGAATTTAAAATAACAGCCATCACTGCAGGCACAAAGGCTCCGATAAAAAAATCTTCCAGTCGCAATTCTTTAAATAGATAACTATATTATGTTACAATGTGACTCTACATCACAGGATATTATACATTAATCCACAATTCAACTATTTTGACTTAAAATGTGAAATTTACTTAGAATTTTCAACAATTCCCACTGTAACGGATTATCCTGTCAGAATAGGAGAAAAAACCCTCCTGTATAACGCGTCTCTAAGTAAAAGGACAAATTCTTTAAACAGCAATTGGTGACTTGAGATGTAAAGGGACACTATCACATTAAAACTGCCTTTCTTAATGAAGCAGTTTTGGTGTATAGATCATGCCCCTGCAGTCTCACTGCTCAATTCTCTACCATTTAGGAGGAAAATCCCTTTATATGCAGCACTAGTCACACTCCTCTGCCTGTAACATGCATAGCCTTCCTAAACACTTCCTGTAAAGAGAGAGAGAAAATGTTTGCTTCCTTTATCACACAGTCTATTTAATTTAGAATTTCTTATCAGGAAGACTCCCACTAGAAATGTTACTAGGCAGAAATGTAAACACTGCCTTTTCTCTGAAAATGCAGTGTTTACATTGAAAAACCTACAGGAGCTGACTGTACTCACCAGAATCACTACATTAAAGGGACACTATAGTCACCAGAACAACTACAGCTTATTGAATTTGTTCTGGTGAGTAGAATCATTACCTTCAGGCTTTTTGCTGTAAACACGGTCTTTTCAGAGAAAATGCAGCGTTTACATTACAGCCTAGTGATAACTTCACTGGCCACTCCTCAGATGGCTGTTAGAGATCCTTCCTGGGTCATGGCTGCCTAAAATGCATCCAAACATTCAGTGTCTCCTCCCTCTGCATGCAGACACTGAACTTTCCTCATAGAGATCCATAGAGATGCTGATTGGCCAGGGCTGTGTTTTAATCATGCTGGCTCAGCCCCTGATCTGCCTCCTTGTCAGTCTCAGCCAATCCTATGGGGAAGCATTGTGATTGGATCAGGCTACCATTTCTGATGTCAGCAGACTGCTTGTTTTTCTTAGTCTAACAGCATGCAGAGTTACAGCTTCAGGCTTGAATACAGTAAGATTTTGCTATATTTATGGAGGCATGAGGGGTCCAGGGAGGCTAGATGGTGGTTTTAACACTAAAGGGTCAGGTATACATGTTTGTGTTCCTGACCCTATAGTTATCTTGAAACTGTATACTGTACATTAAAGGACCACTATAGTGCCAGGAAAACATACTCGGCTCTGGAAGGGGAAAGGGGTAAAAACGTACCTTTTTCCAGCGCTGGGCAGAGAGCTCTCCTCCTCCTCCGTTCCGCCCCGTCGGCTGAATGCGCACGCACGGCAAGAGCTGCGCGCGCATTCAGCCGGTCGCATAGGAAAGCATTTACAATGCTTTCCTATGGACGCTGGCGTACTCTCACTGTGAAAATCTACCTCTAGTGGCTGTCAATGGGGGAAGGCTTAACCCATTAATAAACATAGCAGTTTCTCTGAAACTGTTATGTTTATTAAAAAATGGGTTAATCCTAGCTGGACCTGGCACCCAGACCACTTCATTAAGCTGAAGTGATCTGCGTGACTAGAGTGGTCCTTTAAGCTGTATACCACACATTAAAGGACCACTATAGTGCCAGTAAAACATACTCGTTTTCTTGGCACTATAGTGCCCTGAGGGTGCCCTGAGGGTGCCCCCGCTGGGCTCTAGGGGGTGGAAGGGGTTAAACTTACCTCTTTCTCCAGCGCCGGGCGGGGGACTCTCCTCCTCGGCTGCATGCGTGGCAAGAGCCGCGCGCACATTCAGCCAGTCTCATAGGAAAGCATTCACAATGCTTTCCTATGGACGCTGGCGTCTCCTCACTGAAAATCACAGCGAGAAGCGCCTCTAGCGGCTGTCAATGAGACAGTCACTAGAGGCTGGATTAATCCTAATATAAATATAGCAGTTTCTTCGAAACTGCCATGTTTACAGCAGTCCTAGATGGACCTGGCACCCAGACCACTTCATTAAGCTGAAGTGGTCTGGGTGCCTATAGTGGTCCTTTAAGCTGTATACCGTACAATAAGCTGTAGTGGTTCTGATGACTATAGTGTCCCTTTAAGTCCGAGACTTAGTTTTCAGTGAAGTTCCAGCCCTGAGCTGGTAAATCACTGATTAACACATCACGTATTCACAAGTTTAATTTATTAAATAGTGTAATATTCTGATATCTCGAAAATAAATCTAAGTAGTTTAAAGAATAAATCCTTGTAATCCTAAAACTAATTGCGTGACATTTCATGCTCTGACCATTCTCACTGCCACTTACTGAATTATCACTTCCGTTCCTTTAAATATAAACTGTGCCTTTCCCAAAGACATTGGACAGCTCACAGCATCCACAGTAGATTTCGACTTGAAGACTGTGGGTCAATGATGTCAAAAAGACAGCGTGAGCGATGCCCTCGGCCCAGGTTACTGACTCAGACTTTGAATAGACTAAACGCAGCTAACTACTTACTGAGCAGTTCTACAGCTGGGGGATAAGCTCTACATTGTGTAAATGCCCACAGGACTGGGTTTATGATATACGAGGGGAAAAACAAGCAGTTACACACTGAGCAAGAGGGAGGTCTGCCTTCTGCATCTTAAAGGACCACTATAGTGCCAGGAAAACATACTCTTTTCCTGGCACTATAGTGCCCTGAGGATGCCCCCACCCTCAGGGTCCCCCTCCCGCCTGGCTCTGGGGAGAGGAAGGGGTTAAAACTTACCTTTTTTCCAGCGCCGGGCAGGGAGCTCTCCTCCTCCTCTCCTCCCTTTCGGCTGAATGCGTGGCAAGAGCTGCGCGCGCATTCAGCCAGTCTCACAGGAAAGCATTCATAATGCTTTCCTATGGAAGCTTGCATGTTCTCACTGTGATTTTCACAGTGAGAATCACGCAAGCGCCTCTAGCGGCTGTCAATGAGACAGCCACTAGAGGATTTGGAGGCTGGATTAACACTAACAAACATAGCAGTTTCTCTGAAACTGCTATGTTTATTAAAAAATGGGTTAACCCTAGCTGGACCTGGCACCCAGACCACTTCATTAAGCTGAAGTGGTCTGGGTGCCTAGAGTGGTCCTTTAAAGGGTTACCATAACCATGTATATTTTTATGGGACACTGTAGGCACCCAGATCACTTCAACTCCTTGAAGTTGTCTGGGTAGTGTCCCTTTTGCACTTAGTGCTGCAATGTAAAACATTGCAGCTTGTCTGGCCACAGCGGCTGTCTACCAGACAGCCACTAGAGGGCTTCCTGAATCGACAACCAGACAGATTTTTTTCCATAGGAAAGCATTGATTAATGTATTCCTATGGGGAAATCCTAATGTGAGCATGGGCGGAGCCTGAGCCAGCAACAAGGGACATCAGCACTGGATTCAGGCAAGTGACTTTAGGGTGTTTTAACCCCTTCAGCACCGCAGGAAGGGGGGGGACACCTCAGAAATCTATAGTGCCAGTAAAACGGCTGTTTTCCTGGCACTATAAGGGCCCTGTTTGACCCTACAAAGTATGTCATACCCCTATGCTTAGTGTAAAACCTGTACTCTTACCTTTAATCCAGGCAAAGCTCTCTGGACTGGTTTCCACTCCATCATTACCGATGATTAGAATAGTTAGTACTCAGAAGGCATTACAGCTTACTGAAACGGCAACAGAATGTAAAAAGGAGGTCTGCATTTAAAGCAGCACGGTCACCCCCCTTCACAAAAATTATTTCATAAACAAGGCTCGGAAATAAAGACTGTTAGAATTTCAATGAAATTCCAACCCAGTCAAGATGTATACTGAGACAAAGAAGGGACTTTGTGTCAGTATTTTTCACTACGCCTGACACTGGGTGCAGCTATCACCATCTCGACATGTTAGTCTCCCAGCCATATCTCCTTTCCCTCCTATGCATTATGGTCACCGTCTGTGGTCTTTAGAAGTTATGCAAAGTCCCTAGACAGTAGCATTGCCGCAGCATAATGCCCACCAGAGCCAGGTTACCCATGCCCAGCACTGGCTGTGATGGAGCCCTCTGAGCCAGTAGGGCAATCAGATCTTCTTGCTCTGCCCCCTAACCTGCTCAGTGTGTTGTGGTCTGCGCCAATATTGAAAGGGTATAATCCACTGAAATGTCCTGTTACAGTTAGGAGGGGGAAGAATATTTTCAGCAGATATTCTACAAAGTAAAAGATTTTTACTCCATTTTGATAGTGCAGTGGTTTAATATATTATTACAAGTCATAATTAGCACGTGGAAAATGAAATTAAGATTAAAAAAAAACAAAAAACCCAACCACACTTCATTTGCAGCTAGAGTATGTGGAGAGACATCATATCTCCCTGTAAATGCTCCATTGATTCCTGGTTTACAGAATGACCCTCTGCAGAAGAGATAAAACTATTAACTTTGAGTGTTTGTAGCTGGATTGATGTGCCCAGTTCCTACTCCCAACACCAGGCTGCAGCTTTCTGGGAGAGAGAGAGAGAGAGAGAGAGGAAAAAAAAAAAAAAAAAAAACCCCACTACACACACTCGCATAGACATCCTTTACATCCACAGTACACATACAGGCTTCTAGACTAAATGACAGCAGTACCCAATCAGATGACCTGCTCAAACATCACTGTATTGCCATGGCCTCTGTAATGCTCAGACCATTCAATACCAAATCTTTAGATTCCTTTTATGCTCACATGAAAGGCTAGTGGGAAGCAGCGCCATTGGACATTTGTGGGACGGCTGGTAAAGATTACACAGGACTCCTTTTAGCAAGGAATGCACCATGACAAATGCAGTTTGTAGTGGCTATGGTGGCACAACTAACTATTAATGCTATTATTTATAAGTATGCTGTGAGATAAAAGGGCTAGCTGAGACATTGCATTTTAGTGCCTCACAAAAGCTTTGCTCAGCACTGAGCTATCAGACACTAATTGTACATTCACTAGACTGAGAATTAGATTTTAGCCTAAAATCTTGGCCAGCGGACACAGGGCTTTTAGACCAACAGCTGAGGGACATAGTTTGAGATACCTGGTCTAGTGTGGTGTTTCCCTCAGATTGTTTAAATGCAATTAAAGCCTATTCATGTCAATCTTAAAGTTACTGTGAAGTGTTAAGTGCTCAGCTGATTTCAATTCCTCCCAATTTCTGGCAGGTTACAGGGACAGCTTTGGCTACACCTATGGTGATGCTTCCAGACTCTGCTACTGGAAATACCAACATCAAGAAGGAGACAGGATCTTATGAACGTTGCTTTTAATTATCTGTACAGCATGAAGAATGACAGAAACAAATAAAAAACACAGACAGTACCAGTTTCTCAGTAAGAGTTCAGACTTTTATAAATAGACACAGAAATGTTAAATAGCCTCAAACTCCAGTTTGAACATTGAGAAACTAGAAAAGGGGAAGAGAGGAAGCAAAGACAACAGGTAACAGGATGTCAGTATGTACGGTTTTATGCATTCTCCTCCTCAGCCTCCTCTTCAAATTCTCCTTCCTCCTCAGCGGTGGCATCCTGGTATTGCTGGTACTCAGACACCAAGTCATTCATGTTGCTCTCAGCTTCTGTGAATTCCATTTCATCCATGCCTTCTCCAGTGTACCAGTGAAGGAAGGCCTTCCTGCGGAACATAGCTGTAAACTGCTCGGAGATGCGTTTGAACAGTTCTTGAATGGCTGTGCTGTTTCCAATGAAGGTGGCAGACATTTTAAGGCCACGGGGTGGGATGTCACAGACTGCTGTTTTGACGTTGTTGGGAATCCATTCCACAAAGTAGCTGCTGTTTTTGTTCTGGACATTGAGCATCTGCTCATCCACCTCCTTCATGGACATACGGCCTCTGAAGACAGCAGCTACAGTGAGATACCTGCCATGACGGGGGTCACAGGCAGCCATCATGTTCTTGGCATCAAACATCTGCTGGGTCAGCTCTGGCACTGTTAAAGCACGGTACTGCTGGCTGCCTCTGCTGGTAAGTGGGGCAAAGCCTGGCATAAAGAAGTGCAAACGGGGGAAGGGGACCATGTTAACAGCTAATTTACGCAGGTCAGCATTAAGCTGGCCAGGGAATCGCAGGCAGGTAGTAACTCCACTCATTGTGGCAGACACCAGGTGGTTCAGGTCACCGTATGTGGGAGTGGTGAGTTTCAGGGTTCTGAAGCAGATATCATAGAGGGCCTCATTATCTATACAGTAGGTCTCATCTGTGTTTTCTACTAGCTGATGCACAGACAGGGTGGCATTGTAAGGTTCTACTACAGTATCAGACACTTTAGGGGAGGGCACAACACTGAAAGTGTTCATGATTCTATCTGGGTACTCTTCTCTGATCTTGCTAATAAGGAGTGTACCCATCCCAGACCCAGTACCACCTCCCAGAGAATGGGTGAGCTGGAACCCTTGTAAACAGTCACAACTTTCAGCTTCCTTCCTCACAACATCCAATACAGAGTCAACCAGCTCTGCTCCTTCTGTGTAGTGACCCTTGGCCCAGTTATTTCCAGCACCGCTTTGACCTGAAAAGCAACAGAAAGACCCCATTAGCAAGACAAACTTATAAAGATCCAGATATCACCCCTCATTAAACAGTTGGCATACGTGTTACTATTTTATTGCAGTATAGCCAAAGCCATTTGAAGACTTTAAGGAGATTTGGTTGTTACAAGTCAGAATTCAGCCATGAAGACAGGAGCACACACTAGACATGTGCAAGTACTCAATTGGACAGGTTTGTGAGAAGGGTAAAGGACGCAGTTTAGATGATGTAGGATTGTAGAGTTTTAACTGCCCTTTACATGACATGTATCAAAAAGAAGTCTTTACTCACCAAAAACAAAGTTGTCTGGTCTGAATATCTGCCCAAATGGTCCAGATCTGACAGAGTCCATAGTGCCAGGCTCCAGATCGACAAGGACAGCACGGGGAACATATTTACCACCTGTAATAAGTCAAATTCAGTTATTTCAAGCAATAATATTGGTAAGCAGCACCCATACCCTCCAGAAGCAATACATACCTGTAGCCTCATTGTAATAGACATTTATTCTTTCCAGTTGGAGGTCACTGTCCCCATGGTATGTACCAGTTGGGTCAATTCCATGTTCGTCACTGATCACTTCCCAGAACTGTGAAACAGATAGAGTTAGTCTATACATGTCCACTGAGAGACACCAATTCCCTTTATGGCAAACACTGACTGCAGACTACTGCAAGCAGGGCAATAATGCCCAATTAGCCAGTACTGCTTTAGGAAGATTGACACCTGTCCCCATTTTGTTATTGGAGATACAATATAGATCTCTAATCAAATCACCCTGAATCGGGACAGAAGCAAATAATGTGGTACAACCATAACTAGTGATTGAGCTTTGATTTGCATGTTCAGATATAACACCTTGATGGAGTTAGGGGCCATGACAGGGAAAATGGTTTTACATATACAATAAGCAACCCAAAGCCTCCTTATAGCAGGTTAGATTATTAATCAGCACTCCCAGGATATAACAGCACACATACACATAACCGGGGCTGGCAGTGATTGGGGGGGCTGGCAGTGATGGGGGGCAGGGGGCCAGTGATTGGGGCAGGGCTGGATGGCAGTGATTGGGGGGGCTGATGAGGGGCTAGCAGGATTGGGGGGCTGGATGACCGGGGGCTTGGGGGCTAGCAGTGATGGGGGCTGGATGACCGGGGCTGCAGTGATTGGGGGCTGGATGACCGGGGGCTAGCAGTGATTGGGGGGGCTGGATGACCGGGGGCTAGCAGTAACGCTCCCTCCCGCATGCTGGGGCCAGTGACCGCCATTGAAACCCCCACAGCAGGTTAACAGTCACTGTAGCCCCGCCCACAGCAGGTTAACAGTCACTGTGGCCCCGCCCCCCAGGTGTCGGCAGCGCGCGCTGAGCCATGACAACATTCGAATCCCAACGGAAGAAAGGGACCTGCAGGGGGTCAGGTGACCGGCCGGCCACGCCCACCGCCGCGAGCCAGGCAACGGCCAAACACTGCACCCTCACATTAACCCCTTCCTGCCGGGAACACATTAACGGCAGGATAACCGGGGGGGGGGACACCGTTACAGTCAGAGAGTGAGTGGGGCAGTGACAGAGCGGCTGGCACGGGGGGCAGGAGACAAGCCGGGGGCCAGTGACAGGGTAGATGGGGGGGAACCTGGGGTAGTTAGAGAGTAGCAGAGAGCCGGGTAGATTGGGAGGGGGGAGCCTGGGGTAGTAGCCGGGTAGATGGGAGGCCAGTGACAGGGTAGATGGGACAGGAAACCTGGGGTAGTGGCCGGGTAGATTGGGGGGTCAGTAGCCGGGGTGACAGGGTAGATGGGGGGTTAGCCTGGGGTAGTAATCGGGTAGATGGGGGTTAGCCTGGGGTAGTAATCGGGTAGATGGGGTTAGCCTGGGTAGTGGCCGGGTAGATGGGGAGGGGGGGCCTGGGGCCTGGGGTAGTAATCGGGTAGATGGGGGGCCACTGGCCGGGTAGATGAGGGGGGGGCTGGGGGTAATCGCCTGGTAGATGGGGAGGAGATAGTGACAGGGAGTCATTGATTGCCGGGTCAGTGCGGGGAGCAGCCATGCGGGAAGGCCCGGGCTCCGCAGTGCGGCACGGCCAGGCGGCCGGTAAAACCCCCGATCCCTCACCTTGGCTCCGATCTGGTTTCCGCACTGGCCAGCCTGCAGGTGGACGATCTCTCTCATGATGCCGGTGAGTAACGCTTGCTGTGCTGAGCTCTAACTGTTTGATGCCGATGGCTGCCTGGAGGCTACTGCTACCAACCGTCTCCTAGTACCCCCTATATAGGCGGCTCGCGGCCCACAAACCACATGCAACTTATGGTACTCGCGATCCTATTGGTGAGCAGTTGGCACTCCTCGCTTTCCGATTGGTCGCTTAGCTGTCTGTCAAACACACTGCTAATGGTATCCAAGCGCTGGTTGGCTGAAATGCAGGCGCGGCCTCCTGTCAAGATCGTCTTACTCCCGCCGAAGCTTGCCTTTGATTGGCTATATTCAAATGATTGACTAGCTCGTGGATTGGCCAATTGCTTATTAAAATGGGCGGGTTAATGACCAGCGTCTTGGTAACCACTGCAATGCGCTTGAGGCGCCAAGAGCTACGTAAACCTGCGTGCCGCCGCCTATTCACAGAGATATCTACGCACTCCATGTCGCCGTATCTGGCGATAGAGGTCTCGCCGTACGCTAAGTGCGGTTTCCAGGACGGCCTTGGTTACCGGTTACACAGCTAACCTGGCAATGCCTTCCCGCTCCTCAGACCACCTTTCCTCTGTTTATCCTGGTTACCTTGTTGTTCTCACTGACAATGAACACAAGCTGTGTCCATGGTTCCCCCACTCCCTCACCCTGAGACACAGTGCTGGAATACTTCAATAAATGGAAATAAATCACAAATATTCAGTTATTAAACACCCAGGGCCAAGGAAAACAGAAATATGGGATAAATCCTCCAAGTTAGGAAACATTCATTCTGATTAATGTTTATTTTATAGCCAGGTTTACCTGTAATATTAGTAATATAAAGTATTTCTCTGCATGTATTAAAGCTGGAAATAAACCACCTAAAACATATAATACATTATTATTATTTATATAGCACCAACACATTCTACAGCGCTGTACATCGGGTAAATTATGCCTACAAGTAGTTGCGGCAATTTTGGTTTATCATACAAGGAAAAGAGACAACTAATGCCAGGCTCACAGGAGCTTACAATCTAAAGGAACAGTGCCTAAAGTATTGCAGAACTACAGCTCAATACATAGCTCATATCTAATCTGTATATTAACCCCCCCGGCCTCCACAGACCAGGTAAAAATACGGTCCCCCCATGATGCTTGATGGTCCATAGGAACGAGAGCCATAGAGAAGGCCAGTGGGGAGCGTTGGGGGGTCATGGTGAGAACAGAGCGCAACGCAGCATGTGGGCAGAGTGAGGGTTCAAAATGGAAGGTATTCACCGATTGGTGAGGATGCACAGGTCATGGTACCGTATGGAGGCCTTTGTAAGTGAGAACTGGGATCTTAAACTGAATCATAAAGGACTCAGGGAGCCAGTGTAAGGCCGGATCCAGCGGTGAGCTGGGAGAAAGTGATGGCTTGCTTAATCACAAATAATAAAATTAGCAGCAATCTGCCTTTGAGACACTGTCCCAGCAAAATGTGACTGTTGGTAACTATTAAACTATATGCTGTCCGCAAATTGGCTCTGTCCTATTACACTGACTTGGGATATGCCCCCTATATTAACTGGATTACAAAGAGGGGTTTGAAGAGTTTGTGAAAAGTCATGATAGAGGCGGATAATTAGAGTTTATTCCAGGAGCTAGGGGATAAGATGGAGAATGTGCGCAGTCAGGAAGGGGCTAAGATGGAGAATGTGCGGAGTCAGGAAGGGGCTAAGATGGAGAATGTGCGGAGTCAGGAAAGGGGATAAGATGGAGAATGTGCGGAGTCAGGAAGGGGATAAGATGGAGAATCAGCGTAACCAGGAATTGGTTAAGATGGAGAAGCTATGGAACCAGGAATTGGTTAAGATGGAGAATCAGTGAAGTCAGGAAGCAGCTAAGATGAAGTTTAGATGATGGAGCAGGGAGGACAGATAGGGTCATGGAAGGGATTGTGTGGACAGATACATTTTAATTGGTTAATGCACCCGCTGTGACCTTGTAGCCCTTGGTGGCTTACGGCATAAACAGCAGTCATTTAGGGTGATAGTACTATTGTCAGACTTACTGTGCAACCCCTGCAATGTGATGTTCCTGCATAGCC
Organism: Pelobates cultripes; assembly: GCA_933207985.1. Lineage (NCBI taxonomy): Eukaryota > Metazoa > Chordata > Amphibia > Anura > Pelobatidae > Pelobates > Pelobates cultripes. The sequence goes on along the minus strand of OW240920.1, from coordinate 145,904,892 downwards.
ATAATATGCTTTAACAGCACCGGAAAATTATAATTATTGTTTATATAGCGCCAGCAAATTCCGTAGCGCTGATTATTAATCCCCTGATGTGTTTTTCACACCAATCTGAATAATGTAAAATATTACTGAATACTCATATTATCAGCAGTTGTGTTTAATGTATACATTTTGCCAAAATTCTGCTGTTAGCTCACAATTCACACCTCGTCAAGGAAGAGGCAAGTAATGTGACAGTTGGTGAGGTTCCTTTCTGGAATAGTGTGTTTTATTGTGAATACTAACACAGTTGGAGTTGCATTATTCGTGTTTGTTTTCTTTTTAATTGACCCTGTTTCTGTATAATCTGTCCTGGAATCTCCTGTACATCTCCCTGGGAATCATGTCAATCCACCAGTTAATTCCTTTAAAGCGGTGTCTGGCCTTCACATTTTTTGTTAGTGTTTCCATGGTAACATTCTGCAAAAATGGTTGTAAGAAAGGAAGCATTCAGGGCAGTTAAGGAGATAAGGTTAGGTCATACATTTGTATCCAGATTAAAACCCCTCGGATTAGAGCCATGTAGTATTGTAATGTATTGTATAGTGCTGTTGCCTATGAATTAAATGCTGATTTATTCTTAGTTATCCTTTGACTAGTATAGGCTACTGGACAGTCCAGAACTCAGTGCTAAAACTGGCTTTATGCATAACATTTTTAGGCAAAAATAGCTGATGTGGAAATATTCTCCCGGCTCTGATATTGTTACAGCCTATCTAAACTGTACATCAGTTTTTCAATACTCCTTAATAAGCCTCTGTAGCCTAGCCTGTTTGCAGGTCCAGATTAGGGTAGCCCAGGGCCCTAAGCAGGAAGCCAGATCGGGGCCTCCTTCTAGAGATCTGTGGTATTTTCTGAGAGTGTTGTGTGTAGTGGCAGAGGCTGAGAGCTGTACTGGGGAGGCTGAGTGTGCCTGTGTGTAGTGGCTGAGTGTTGTATGTGTGTAGTGGCAGAGGCTGAGAGTGCCTGTGTGTAGTGGCTGAGTGTTGTATGTGTGTAGTGGCAGAGGCTGAGAGTGCCTGTGTGTAGTGGCTGAGTGTTGTATGTGTGTAGTGGCCGAGGCTGAGAGCTGTACTGGGGTGGCTGAGTGTGCCTGTGTGTAGTGGCTGAGTGTTGTATGTGTGTAGTGGCAGAAGCTGAGAGTGCCTGTGTGTAGTGGCTGAGTGTTGTATGTTTGTAGTGGCAGAAGCTGGGAGCTGTACTGGAGAGGCTGAGTGTGCCTGTGTGTAGTGGCTGAGTGTTGTATGTGTGTAGTGGCCGAGGCTGAGAGCTGTACTGGAGAGGCTGAATATGCCTGTGTGTAGTGACTGAGGGTTGTATGTGTGTAGTGGCAGAAGCTGAGAGCTGTACTGGGGTGGCTGAGTGTGCCTGTGTGTAGTGGCTGAGTGTTGTATGTGTGTAGTGGCAGAGGCTGAGAGTGCCTGTGTGTAGTGGCTGAGTGTTGTATGTTTGTAGTGGCAGAAGCTGGGAGCTGTACTGGAGAGGCTGAGTGTGCCTGTGTGTAGTGGCTGAGTGTTGTATGTGTGTAGTGGCAGAAGCTGAGAGCTGTACTGGTGTTGTATGTGTGTAGTGGCAGAGGCTGAGAGCTGTACTGGAGAGGCTGAGTGTGCCTGTGTGTAATGGCAGAGGCTGAGAGCTGTGCTGGGGAGGCTGAGTGTGCCTGTGTGTAGTGGCTGAGTGTTGTATGTGTGTAGTGGCAGAAGCTGAGAGCTGTACTGGAGAAGCTGAGTGTTGTGTGTGATGGCTGAGTGTTGTATGTGTGTAGTGGCAGAGGCTGAGAGCTATACTTGGGAGGCTGAGTGTGCCTGTGTGTAGTGGCTGAGTGTTGTATGTGTGTAGTGGCAGAGGCAGAGAGCTGTACTGGAGAGGCTGAGTGTGCTTATGTGTAGTGGCTGAGTGTTGTATGTTTGTAGTCGCAGAAGCTGAGAGTTGTACTGGGGAGGCTGAGTGTGCCTATGTGTAGTGGCTGAGGGTTGTATGTGTGTAGTGGCAGAAGCTGAGAACTGTACTGGGGAGGCTGAGTGTGCCTGTGTGTAGTGGCTGAGGGCTGTATGTGTGTAGTGGTAGAGGCCAAGAGCTGTACTGGGGAGGCTGAGTGTGCTGGCATGTATGGTGGCTGAGTGTGTGGAGGTGAGTTTGAGTGAGTGTTGTGTTTGTGGGAGGCTGTGTTGTTGTATAGTGTCTGAATGTTGGCTGAGGGGGTGGGGAGCTGTTCTTGATTTGGCCCTCTCCTGCTTATCTTGTGGTGGTCCTACGTGGAGCTGGAGCTGTGGAGTCCATTCCCTGGAGGTTCAGAGTTGGAGTATCAGATCCTCTATCAGGTGCAGATCACTTTATGAGCTCCCTAACGGTTCCAGCCCTCAGTCAATGACACCGAGCAATAGCTAGAGCATTCTGTGAGTTACAGAGAAGCAACAGGGAAACACGAGGGAGCTGGCTGAAGAACTCTGAATAACAGAAGCACTACGGGACCATAAGGGGGCTGACTGAATCACAGAGAAGCACCACAGGAGCATGTGGTTGGCTGCCTGAAGCACTCTGAGTCACAGAGAAGCACCGGGGGACCACGAGGGAGCTAACTAAAGCTCTAGGGCAGGAGTGGGCAATCTGCGGCCCTCCAGATGTTTTGGACTACATCTCCCATAATGCTCTTAGGGCCATAATGCTAGCAAAGCATCAAGGGAGATGTAGTCCAAAACATCTGGAGGGCCACAGATTGCACACCCCTGCTTTAGGGGACCATGAGGGAGCTAATTAATGCTCTCTGAGTCACAGAGAAGCATTATAGGACCACAAGGGAGCTAACTAAAGCTCTCAGAGTCATAGAGAAGCATTAGGGAACCACAAGGGGGCTGGTTGAAGCACTCTGAGTCACAGAGAAGCATCAGGGGACCACAAGGGAACTAACTAAAGCTCTGAGTCACAGAGACGCATCAGGGGACTACAAGAGTACTGGCTGAAGCCCTTCGAGTCACAGAGAAGCATCAGGGGACCATGAGGCTGCATAAAAGTGACATGCTCCCCATAGGGAGGGAGTGCAAGGCCGAATTGAGAAGGCCCCCTCGTGTACAGAGCCAGGGGAGGGGGGGTCCACTTCTGCCGCCTAATGGACAGTCTGGCTCATATGTTTCTATGTTTCTGTCTGTCTCTGTATAAGTGTCTATCTATCCTACACCCACCATGAAAGAAAGAATGGTTTGTTTGATACATGGGACCTCGTACGACAAAATCACAATAGAAAATGCTTATTCTGTGCGACAAATGTAAAGGCAACACTTGGGTTCCAGCCTTGGTTGGTTTGGGTCTGTCAAGGAGAATGTATAAAAATACACATTTGTGTTAGTCAGGGTCACTTCCAGTGAAGGCAGCTCACAGCCTTGCTATTATTCCCAGTAGCTGGCAAACAAAGGATTTATAACATGGAGGTTTCTTCTCTGAACAGTGAATGCGGCTGAACCCACTATTTCCTTTCAAACACCAGGAAAAATGAATTCTAGAAATCCCCTAATTCAGCTATTTTGGCACAGATTTTCAGAAACTACATTGCCATTTTCTTGCAATTCACAGTAATTTACATTTAGGTTATCACACGTCTATTGAGGAGATTCATTCTTTAGTCCATCGATTTAGGAAACACATGGTTTATCTATTCTAGAAGGTGACCCTACAGTCGGTGCCCATTGCCTGCTAGCATTATTGGAAGGAAGTCTGATGTAGGGTTTATTCACAAAGCAGTCAGTTGTGCCGGGCTGGGAAAATATTCCAGTTTATTTATATTCTACACTATTTCCATGTGATGTTTGAAGATCCAGCCCCCAGTTCACCATAACTACTACACTAATCTAATATGAAAGCCCGGATCTGTGCTATGTGTTTGGCTATGAAATGCAAATACACCGAATATAAAATAATCAAGTGGGGCTGATTTCCTGAAGTGGTAATTATGGAGAATTCCATAGTTCATTGTATTGTAAGCTCTTTGGGGCAGGGCCCCTCTATTCACCTTAACTAGTTATTTGTGTATTTGTTGTTTTTATATTCTCACCATACAGCAATGCAGAATAAGATGGTGTTTTCCGAATAATGATAAATTAGGGTTTTTTACCACCTTCACTGGTGGACAGATCCTAAACACATCATAAGTAATCATGCAAAAAGCATTCAACAGAAACCGTTGCTAGGATCCCAAGATGCCCTGCTGGGTAGGTGCACAATAGTTTTTGTTGCCAATGGATTGTGTTTACCCAAACAACAGCTAGGTGTCTGTTAATTTACACACAGCTAGGCAGGACGGCTAGAGATCAGAGAATTACAATCAAAACTTGAAGTTCTCGTGTCAGGTCTATAAAATTCCTGGCTTAGAGAGTAAACCCCACGTTGATGCAGGAACATCACATCGTATATTTTAATTTCAGTAATAATAAGTGTTTTACTGATAAACAATATAGAAACCAGCAAATCTATTTATAAAGAATAATCCTTTCAATTATTCACTCAACTCCTGATTTATTCCAAATGGCACAATTTGGCTTGAAATCACTGGGATCTGGATCTGGAGTCACAGATTGGTTCATTTAGATTTTGCAGTTTGGATTTTAATTTGCTGCAGAGTTTAGTAAATAAAAGAGTGGATTGTCAGGAGTTTTAAAAATAATAATTCTTTCAAAATGGAGCTCACAATGGTTGGATTGGACAGATTCTTTGAGTCAGTTCTAGTCAGACTGTTTTGGCCGACATTTAAATTTACTTTGACTTCCTGACAAATCAAAACTTAGTAAATACAGGGAGTGCAGAATTATTAGGCAAATGAGTATTTTGACCACATCATCCTCTTTATGCATGTTGTCTTACTCCAAGCTGTATAGGCTCGAAAGCCTACTACCAATTAAGCATATTAGGTGATGTGCATCTCTGTAATGAGAAGGGGTGTGGTCTAATGACATCAACACCCTAGATCAGGTGTGCATAATTATTAGGCAACTTCCTTTCCTTTGGCAAAATGGGTCAAAAGAAGGACTTGACAGGCTCAGAAAAGTCAAAAATAGTGAGATATCTTGCAGAGGGATGCAGCACTCTTAAAATTGCAAAGCTTCTGAAGCGTGATCATCGAACAATCAAGCGTTTCATTCAAAATAGTCAACAGGGTCGCAAGAAGCGGGTGGAAAAACCAAGGCGCAAAATAACTGCCCATGAACTGAGAAAAGTCAAGCGTGCAGCTGCCACGATGCCACTTGCCACCAGTTTGGCCATATTTCAGAGCTGCAACATCACTGGAGTGCCCAAAAGCACAAGGTGTGCAATACTCAGAGACATGGCCAAGGTAAGAAAGGCTGAAAGACGACCACCACTAAACAAGACACACAAGCTGAAACGTCAAGACTGGGCCAAGAAATATCTCAAGACTGATTTTTCTAAGGTTTTATGGACTGATGAAATGAGAGTGAGTCTTGATGGGCCAGATGGATGGGCCCGTGGCTGGATTGGTAAAGGGCAGAGAGCTCCAGTCCGACTCAGACGCCAGCAAGGTGGAGGTGGAGTACTGGTTTGGGCTGGTATCATCAAAGATGAGCTTGTGGGGCCTTTTCGGGTTGAGGATGGAGTCAAGCTCAACTCCCAGTCCTACTGTCAGTTCCTGGAAGACACCTTCTTCAAGCAGTGGTACAGGAAGAAGTCTGCATCCTTCAAGAAAAACATGATTTTCATGCAGGACAATGCTCCATCACACACGTCCAAGTACTCCACAGCGTGGCTGGCAAGAAAGGGTATAAAAGAAGAAAATCTAATGACATGGCCTCCTTGTTCACCTGATCTGAACCCCATTGAGAACCTGTGGTCCATCATCAAATGTGAGATTTACAAGGAGGGAAAACAGTACACCTCTCTGAACAGTGTCTGGGAGGCTGTGGTTGCTGCTGCACGCAATGTTGATGGTGAACAGATCAAAACACTGACAGAATCCATGGATGGCAGGCTTTTGAGTGTCCTTGCAAAGAAAGGTGGCTATATTGGTCACTGATTTGTTTTTGTTTTGTTTTTGAATGTCAGAAATGTATACTTGTGAATGTTGAGATGTTATATTGGTTTCACTGGTAATAATAAATAATTGAGGGATTGATATTCAGGCCGATTGACTGGTGAAGCTTTAACAGCCCGCATCGTTACCTCACACAGGCTGCTCTACTGGGACAATAGGTAAGAACTCTCTTCAGGGGAATTTCGCCTTTTGTATCACGCTGCGGTATATGCTGGTGTGTTACCAAGTGACAGAAAGTGTTTATAATAATTAAATGAGTTGTGGGGGGCGGAGCCTAGCGGTGAACCTGGACGGTCGCAAGCTCGCTGCGCTCCGCTCGAAACTGCCTAAAAAGAGCTATAATTGCAGACAAGGGATCACTCAACCTCACAAAACCCAACTCCCTGGACACTAGACCGAGGATGGGCCGCAAAAATAAAAAACCCAAGCCTGACAGGAGTCCGCCGGGCCGGGACATCGGGGACCTATTCCGGAGCTCACAAAGGGCAGCATGGGACAAAATGGCGCTGGCAGACGACGGCTCCTCATACTCATCGGAAGATATGACTATAGCTCCGATGGACAGAACCACCCAGGTTGCACAGAAGGGTCATACCCCAACGGAGACCACAACAGGCCGGGATCCGGTCACTGCAGCGCAACTCAAGGCGATGCTGGCGGAACTCCGCGCAAACTTGGCGGGAGACTTGGCCCCCCTCAGAAAAGCTGTTGAACACACGACTACTAAAGTGGCCCAACTCGAGACCACCCAAAACACACGAGAGCCGGCTTACCGTGGTGGAGAGAGGTCTGGCGGCCCTGGACCAGCACAGGCTGCAGATTGATCGCAGACTGGATGCCCAGGAAGATCAGAGGCGAAGATACAACTTGAAACTCAGGGGGGTGCTGGAGACGGTGGGCCTGCCGGACTTACCACACTTTATCAGGAGATTCTTGGCGGCCCACCTACCCCCGAAACAAGCTAAAAGCCTGAAACTGGACGGTATGTTCCGCCTCCCCAAGCCAGCCAGCGCACCGGCAGCCACGGCTCCGGACCTCATCCTCCGCTTCAGTTCCCTACAGGATAGGGCCCTAGTGCAAGCCGCGATGAGGGGGAAGACACCCATTGCCTTTGAGGGCGCCTCACTGCACCTCTTCCCAGATCTCTCTAGGAACACACTTCTGTGGCGCCGGTCCCTGAAACCACTACTCCAGCAGCTACGTGCAAATGAGGTACCGTACAGATGGGGCCCCTCCCGCACAGTCCTTCTAGCGGCCCAAGACAACACACTCCGGGCAGAAACCTACCGGGAGCTGGAGGAACACCTGCGGTCACTGAACATACCGCTATGTAACACCTCGGAAGGAGGGAACCTGTCACAGGTGGACTTGGCCTCAGTTAGGGAGTTTATACCCCGAGCGGCGAGACCCACTACGTCTACTGAAACTGTGACCTAAGTGAGGGGTTATCGAGCCCCGGCAGATGCCGAGCCCCCACCCACGATCCCCACTGAACTTGCCCAGTTGTTTTTCCCCACCAATCCTGCTGACATCAGGACAATAGGATGGACTCACACATGTTATAATTGTTTAAACTTCGTTGGTATGATTTTCTGGCTCCATTTTTCACCTCTGCCACACTCCCACCCATTCAGTCTTCTGCAGGCGTCCCTGACTAGAAGGGGCACTGAGCGGAGCAATAACGTTGCACAGCCGTTCAATCCAGGACCTACACAGAAGGCATACCTTCCCATACAAGACCGTCCAGACACCTACGGACATCACTACTGCCACTCTCTCCCCCCATCTCTTCCCTAACCCTTAAAGATGCACAGAATCCATAAACGCTCTCTGAGGGAAGGGGCATATACCTGGCCACAGGAATGCCTACTACCCGTACCACTCTTACGACCCACAGCCCAGTGGCCACTCCACTCATGCGACACCCCGACAGGATTTCACACAAAAAAGGAAAAAAGAGAGAGACAAAAACCAGAGTGTTATAATGTTGATTGCATTTACATTTAAATTTATTCCTTTTTTTTTAATGTTTATGTTTATTGCCTCTGCAGTTTGCCATATCTTGTTATGTTATCGCTCAGTGTCAGGTCTTCAGAAAGTTCTCATTAACTCTTAAATGTCTCTTTCCTATGACACAGCCAGCCTTAACTTGTTACAACTTTTCAAGCATTCTGTCTTTTAAACTGGATGCAAATGCTCATAATCGACCATGCATGCGACTAGGCTTGAATTATCACACCCTTTAGTTCAGCATATGTTCACAAGCATGTTGATAATTTAACGGCGTAGTTTATAATCTGTATATTAGTCACTCTTTCCTACGATGTCTCACAATTGCCGATACAATTATTTTAATCGCAACGACTTCACTAACTTACACAACCTGTCTTATAACAAAAATGTGCAATTGTATATTGTCACGACCTTGTCTGCATTAATCCGCCTGTGTCTGCTGTCGTGGCACCACAGGCTTGTTTGTAAACTACTGCACGAAAAATAAAGAATTAAATAATAAATAATTGAAATGGGTATATATTTGTTTTTTGTTAAGTTGCCTAATAATTATGCACAGTAATAGTCACCTGCACACACAGATATCCCCCTAACATAGCTAAAACTAAAAACAAACTAAAAACTACTTCCAAAAATATTCAGCTTTGATATTAATGAGTTTTTTGGGTTCATTGAGAACATGGTTGTTGTTCAATAATAAAATTAATCCTCAAAAATACAACTTGCCTAATAATTCTGCACTCCCTGTACACTTTACAGCATATAGAAAACATGGGGCGGAAAGGAAAGGAAAAATGGTGGAGAAAACGGAGTTCCAATCTCCAGTGAATGAATCATATTGTGGGAAATTGCCCACAACATGATTCCAAGGAACACTGTAGGCACCATACTAATTACAACGCATTGAAGTGGTTATAGTGCCTGGAGCCTCCTGGCGATGTACCTCCATTCAGAGTTAAACCATTTCTAGCAGTTTAACAATGAAAGAGGGTCCCCGGCTTCACACAGCCCTGCCCCCACTGGAGGTGCGGCTAAAGCAGAGATTACACACTTCCTTATAGCCATAATAATCCATACCAGCAATGGGCGCTGTGATAGGCTGAATAAATGCAGTCAGCTGACACTCTCAGCCAATCACAACCAGCCACTGCCGCTCAGGCTAATGCTTCCTCCCTGACGCAAGCAGCACAGGGGGGATGGGTTGCTGGGGACTCTAATTAGGCATTAAAACATTAATAACGATTAAACAATGAATTGAAAGAAGGGACTCCAGACACCATAACCACATCAATGAGACGATGCAGTTATAGAGTTATAGCGCCTACAGTGTCCCTTTAAGAGTACTCAAAGCAGTATGTAGCATTCACCCCCAGCTGAGGAGAAACTAATGAATTACTTACATTACGGAGTTAATCTAAGCACCTTTCATTGTGCTTAGTGCACCTTGAGCCCACTCACATTTCTGAGAGTATGCTACAGCGGCAGCATTTTATAAAATGATGATGCGCTCACGCAGTGATGACCGCACAGATAACTGGTGTCCCCGGATGTGGAGCCTCATAGAACCAAATCTGCCCTCCTAGACCCCAACAAGATGCTGCTGTAACTCAACCTGCATGTAGCAATTGGCAGACTCACTAAATAGGGCAACAATGGACACTGAAAGGAAAGTGACGCTTCATGTTATAAATTATTTTTTGCTGCTATTTTTTTCCATGAATTATCTATATAATGCACTAAAAATATTGGGTGTCTCAATAACACACCCACAAACCCCAAAGGAACAGACACATGGAGCGCCCACGACCCGGCATAACATCCCACACGATGAAAGGTCATAACACCTCTACACCCACTTGATACCCCCACTCACTCTCTCTGCTTTCCGTTTCCATCTCCCCTGACACCCCAAGCTCCTCCCGCAAGGAGCACTACAAACATATGCCGAGCAACATTCAGGAAAACTGATACAAATTAGGCAGAACAATGAAATGCATAAGCCAATACCTGACTTGTTAATACTGTCACAAACTGTTATATGTTAAACTAACGGTTCATCCCAATCTCTTCTTTCTGTAACCCTTTCCCCATAAAGTACAAAAACGAAACACCAACAAAATAAAGAATTTATTTAAAAAAAAAGTATTGAGTGTCATTTTGTATAGACTAGCCTGTTAAAGCACAATGCTGGCAATGCACAACTAATAAAATAAAGAAGGCCCTGTTCAGTTTCTCGTTTAGCTCTAGATAGGGAATGTCCTCAGATCCGCTGAATATTCAGAATAAAAGTTAGAAACCATCATAATACATATACACCCAGGACATACTGGAGAACGAGAGAAATCTCAATGTATCCATCCTGGTAAAATATTTTATAAATATATAAATATACCATATCCATTGGGGATATTCACTATTCATGGACGGAAAAGAGACAAAGAGGTAAAATATCTGCGATTCCAAATTCAGTTATTTTGGTTTAAAATGTACCATTCCCTTGTCAATACACCACAATTACTGGGTCCGTTCATTAAACCATAAATTGTGGAGAATTGACACGGGAGTTGCAAAAACAGTGAATTAACATGAACTGCATCATTTCACCAACATTGCCAAGCTACGAAACAGTGAACTTCAGAGTTACATGTCCTCCAATTCACTATTCAGCGACAGTGAGATTAACATCCCGTCCTCGGGCCACTGATCTGGTTTGGTTGTTAGTTTGGTGGTTTCTACGTGATGAAGGCCGGTGCAGGCAGAGAGTGTTACATGTGGATTTGTTCTGTGTTGCTAAGCGTTGAAACGTGTGACAGTGACAACTCAAACACAGTGTATCCTGTGTGACAATGTGTGTCTCTGGCCATGTAACTGTTTGCAAACAAACACAAGTGTATTTACAAAGTGGGAGATTTATCTAAGTGATGCAGAATAATCTGCTCCTTGTTTGTAACGTTTTATGTTGTGAAATATCAATTCTGTCATGTTATTTCCTTTACTATTGATTATTTTTGCACTTTTTCTTACATTGAATAGCACATTCCATTAATTAATATATTTCTTGACACTTTGAATAATCCCCTCGGTATGTTTCTCACCTTCTCCAATAACAATTAATAAACCATAAATTGAATATTTATTGACTTCATGTTCTTTAATTGCAAATCTGAAGGATTAAAAAAACAAGGCGAGGGGTTTAATCATTAAACACTACACTGCAGTAAATTGTAAATATATGGAATACATCTAGGCAAAAATAGCTGGTTTGGATAAGTTCTCCAGCCTTTTTAAAAACCCAGCTCGGCTGCTTCAGTCTGAATTTTGCAATTTAGATTTCTGTTTGCTACAATCCAGAGATTGACAAATAACCATCCATTCTAAGGATTTAATGAAACCATCACTTTCAAGATCTGTTTATGCATTATGATAATAAGATTTATTGGGGTTGGGATTCTTTAAATACCCAACATAAGAATGCACCGTAGTGGTCTGCCCAAAATGGGGACTTTTCATTTAATTGAAATTTCTGCATTATTTTTATTGTGATGGTTTAATACTAGATTACCTATTGATAGTGGAAGCTACAGTTAGCAGTATTGTGTGAGCTAGGAGTGTTACGGAGAACGAGAGATTAGAGTTTAATGTGACTGTCACTGTCTGGGGGGTTTTGTATATTTTTTAGAGCCCCCCCCAACAATGACATCGTAGTTACGTACAGGAGAAGGTAGTTTAATCTGCCAGGAGTCCATGTCAGTGTTGTACTCTCGTGTATGCAAAACTGGCGCGTCCATAAGGTGGCACAAGCGGCCACCTTTGGACGCATTGGCCCACGGGGCGCTAGATTGGAGTGACTGGCAGTAGTAGGGAAGGAACACTATGGGAGGGGGAGGGAGGGTAGAAAGAACACTATGGGACAGGGGAGGGGGAGGAGAAAGAACACTATGGGACGGGG
>OW240920.1:145853768-145890737 GCA_933207985.1 Pelobates cultripes | reverse complement strand
TAAGCCATACCCCAGATAGCCATCCCGTGGAGTCTATTTGTATGGAGAACAGACTTTGTGAACACCTTGATTCCACCACGATTGGACTGTGTGCATAGAATCTGAGCGCTATTCGGTACTTTTGTGCGCTCAGATCCCAGCTATCTGGGGACACGTTGAATGCCGGTATTATGTCCAGTTATTGTAAAGTTATATATTTTTATGCATTTTGTTATAGTCACTTAAAATGGCGTTTGGTCTTTGTCCAGGGAGATAATTGAATTACTTCACAATTATCTCCCGGGCAGAGCAGAGGGTCTTGGGTAATTAAAGGGGCATGGCTACAGGTGTAACACTGTGATTAGTTGTAATGTCCTTGTCACAGTCTCCCATTTGGTCCCCTAGGGTGTTCTGTCCACCAGGTGGGAGACCTGCATAAATACCGGACAGGTAGCCCTCAGTAAACCAGATTCCTGCTGACCCTCAATACGGAGCTTTGTCTCGTTATTGGGGGAATTATTCGTATGGATTACGCTTGTTCAGCTGTTTGGGAGACTTATTGGTTCGTGTGATTGCTGTTCGGCAGTTTGGAGCGCTCAGTGGGTACCTCTGCATTCGGGAAGGGAACGCCCAATACGGCTGTAACCCCTCTCCTACCAGGGGAGCCGTAACAAACACTATGGGACGGGGGGGGAAGAAAGTACACTATGGGACAGTGTTTTACACTATGGAGGGAGAAAGCACACTCTTGTCCAGGGGAGGGGGGGAGAAAGAACACTATGGGACAGGGGATGGGGGACACTATGTGGGGAGAGAGAGGAACAATAAGGAGGGCACTAAGGTACAGGGAAGGGAAAAGTAAGAGACAGGTAAGGGGGGAGAGGAACACTAAGGGACAGAGAAGAGGACCACTAATGTACAGGAAGGGGAGGAGAGATATAGGGGGGCCTAAATGGGGAGAAAGACACACAGATGGGCCTGGGTATGAAAGAGACACAGACGGGCTGGTGATGAAAGAGAAACACAAAGGAGCTGGAAAGAGTAAAAGACACAAAGGGGCTGAGAGAGAAGGAAACACACAAAGGGGCTGGGAGAGAAGGAGATACACAAAGGGGCTGGGGGAGTAAGACACACAATGGGGGTTTTTAAGAGATACACAAGGGAGGTGTAAGACACACAATGGGGAAAATAGGGGATAAGACACACTAAAGTTGGTAAGGCATTTAAAAAAGGGGATAAGAAACAAAAGGTGGGTTAAGAGACACACAGGTGAAGATGCTTGTGGGGGGGGGGCACCAAAATTATGTTCACCTGTGTACCCCAAAATCATTGCACCAGCCCTGCATGCATGGGAGACAGCGCAGCCTTTATACAGAAACATTTTTCCTCACAGTCATCACTAAGGACAGCTGGGGGAATTGACAAACGTGATGGCGCTAACCCACCAAGTTTTATCATGTGGAAAAAATACATAAAACAACTACTCCCTACTTTATCTTATGGTATCTTTTAACTGTGTTTGAATTTAGGGTTAAGCTAAGGGTTATGGGATATTGGGTTAGAGTTAAGGGTTAAGCTAGGGGTTATGGGAGAGAGTTTAGGGTTAAGCTAAGGGTTATGGGATAGAGTTTAGGGTTAAGCTTGAGGTTATGGGATAGAGTTTAGGGTTAAGCTTGAGGTTATGGGATAGAGTTTAGGGTTAAGCTAGAGGTTATGGGATATTGGCATAGAGTTTAGGGTTAAGCTAGGGGTTATGGGATAGAGTTTAGGGTTAAGCTTGGGGTTATGGGATATTGGGATAGAGTTTAGGGTTAAGCTAGGGGTTATGGGATATTGGCATAGAGTTTAGGGTTAAGCTAGGGGTTATGGGATATTGGCATAGAGTTTAGGGTTAGTTTAGAAGTTATGGGATATTGGGCTAGAGTTTAGAGTTAAGCTTTTGGTTATGGAATATTGGCAGTGGCCCTGCGGACCCCGGCGACCGGGTACCTGGCATCCCATTTGGAGCTCCGGCCCGCGCGGCAAACCGCCGGGGCAGCCGTCCAAGGGGTCCATCGGGTGGCTCATGCTTTCAGGGCCACTCAATGGATATGGATTGTAAGGGGGCCCGGTCGCGCTGTTAAAGCGCCCAGCGCTGACCGGGCCCCCTTACAATCCATATCCATTGAGTGGCCCTGAAAGCATGAGCCACCCGATGGACCCCTTGGACGGCTGCCCCGGCGGTTTGCCGCGCGGGCCGGAGCCCCAAATGGGATGGCAGGTACCCCTGTGATTACATCCCATGCTGGGAGGAAGTGACCGCATGTCACTCCTCCCAGCTAACACACAGACCGCGCGGGAGGAAGGAGGAGGGAGTCAGAGTGGGAAGGTAGGAAACAGGAGGGTGACTAAAATATTTTGTGTGTGTGTTTGTTTGTTTGTTTGTGTGTATGTCTTTGTATGTATGTCTTGTGTGTGTCTTTGTATGTATGTGTGTCATGTATGTGTGTATGTATTTCTTGTGTATGTGTGTGTCTATATGTATGTGTGTATGTGTCTTTGCATGTATGTATGTGTCTTTGCATGTATGTATGTGTCTTTGCATGTATGTGTGTCTTATGTGTGTGTCTTTGTATGTATGTGTTTGTCTGTATATATGTATGTATGTGTGCATGTCTGTGTATGTGTGTCTGTCTGTGTGTATTTGTGCCTGTTTGTATGTATGTGTCTTTATATGTATGTGTGTCTTGTGTGTGTGTCTGTTTGTATGTATGTGTGTGTGTCGGTCTGTATGTAATCTGTATGTGTGCCTGTCTGTCTGTATGTGTATGTATGTATGTATGTATGTATGTATGTGTCTATGTGTGTGTATGTATGTATGTATATATATGTGTGTGTGTGTGTGTGTGTGTGTGTCTGTCGGGGGTGGAGGGGAGAAGGGGGAAGGGAAAGAGGGAGGGGGGCCCACGGATCAGTTTCGCACCGGGGCCCCATGGATTGTGTGTACGCCACTGGATATTGGGTTAGAGTTTAGGGTTAAACTAGGGGTTATGGGATATTGGGTTAGAGTTTAGGGTTAAACTAGGGGTTATGGAATATTGAGTTAGAATTTAGGGTTAAAGGACCACTATAGTGCCAGGAAAACCATACTCGTTTTCCTGGCACTATAGTGCCCTGAGGGTGCCCCCACCCTCAGGGACCCCCTCCCGCCCGGCTCTGGAAGGGGGAAAAGGGTTAAAACTTACCTTTTTCCAGCGCTGGGCGGGGAGCTCTCCTCCTCCTCTCCTCCTCCGTTCCTCCCCGTCGGCTGAATGCGCACGCGCGTCAAGAGCTGCGCGCATTCAGCCGGTCGCATAGGAAAGCATTCTCATTAAGCTGAAGTGGTCTGGGTGCCTAGAGCGGTCCTTTAAGCTAGGGGTTATGGGATAGAGTTTAGGGTTAAGCTAGGGGTCATGGGATATTGGGTTAGGGATTATTGATTGGCTAAGGGATATTATGGAATATTGGGCTACAGGTTAGGGTTAAACTAGGGGTCATTAGATGTTGGATTAGTAAAAAAAAATTGTAAATATGTTTTTATTACATTTTTAGTCTTGGTCAAAAAGGGTATAACATCAAGGGATCTTATATACAATGCCTAGATTTACACAACATATGGTTTCAGTGTACTGGCTGGTATTCTTTACGGAGACCTCCACTGTAACAAGATTTAACTGTTACATTTATAGTGGGAATATTGTTCTGTTAATTTTTGTTAATTTTGTTTTCGTATTATCACAATGTAATAATTTGTTAGGGTACTCGGTATTATAACTCAAACACCAACAATAATCTGCTATATTTATTTAAAACGATAAAATGTTTGAGAAAGAAAAATAAAAGATTAATTTTAGATACTGGGTTATGGAATTTTTAGTTAGTGATCCTGGGTAGGTTGTTGGATTTTGGAATAGAAATAAAGGTTAAATTAGTGGTTAAGGGATTATGGTTTAGCATCTATAGTTAGGCAGGGATTATGGAAGTTTGGATTAGATATTAGGGTTAGGCTTGGGGTTATGGGATCTTGGATGAGAGATTAGGGTGGCCATTGGGAGGGTTTGAGGTACACCACTGTACCCCTCAAACCCAATGTTCAGCGCTCACTATATTACTATATTTACTGAGAGTGTATTTAGACAATGCTCACACAATAATGCAGCCTTTCACGGTATGTCACACTGAATCATTTTAATAGGGGTTCACACTTAATTAAAGCATTTAACACTTTGTGTACCTTTGTGAGTAAAGCATTTATGTAGTTAATTATCAGACCTTTTTTGTAGCAATTCTCACAACTAAACAATGCAAAAATATCTGTGTTTAATCAGGGCTGGTTTAGACTGTTTTGGCATTTACTGCGTGAACATTTTTACAAACATAAAATTAATGCTCATGAAAGTTAGCATGAGAGGAATATTGGTAAATTGGAAGATTTTCACATAAATTTAGCAATTCCATTTTTATCAGCTGACAATGATTGACTGTTTACTGTGAATAAACCCCACGTAGCCTCGGTCGGAGGCCCTCTAACGAGATCTATTAATAGGTGTCCCTAGTGAGGCCGAAGCTCAGTACACGGTTACACAATAACAGCGGGTGAGGGTCTAATGGCACTGCCTTGGATACTCCTGGGCACGGCACACTGGCATTGAGCGGATACAATGTTTGCAAACAAACACTTATTCATCATCAGCCTTCACCAACGAAGGAGGGGGGAATGGACATGGCACAAATGTCATCTGTGCCCAGTGATGGACTGTGTGTGTATATCTATATATAGTACATATTGTAACAACGGTCAGTAAGATTAAATGTATTTGCCTTTAAAATTTAATCTTTACAGTAAACTATAGTGCAGAGAAATAAGAAGATTAAGGAGTTGATATTCAGCATTAGGAAAAGTGATTTCCATAAATTCATGAATTTGACCTGAAATTGGCATTTGAGTATTTGCTAAGCCTATGTCGACGTGCAATCTGTGATTAGTTCCCAATATGCTGTTATAATTTGGGGCATTTCTGTGCCCTTTATAAATAACAAACCTTGACTTGACCCTGAGTTTGTCCATTGTGGGGTACATTCTGCGGTTTTAGACTTCTGGGTTTTGAAACGGTTTGGAAAATTAAAAATTTCCTCAGACTCATTAACCAAAAAAAAGTATTAAAAAAATGCTTCTCTCCCCACCACACCCTACTCGACACTGCCAGGGTTAATATAAAGAAACATATTAAGGTGGCCAGGACACCTTGTATTAACTCCCACAGAGCCACAGGTAGAGCACGGTTATGTATTTTGTATTATTTCAACGCAAAGTGTTCATACAATTAGGGACAAGTACGGGAATTGTTTGTGACTTCATTCCTTAGCAATTCCTCAGCAAATAAAGGGTTAAGCAGTTGACACCCCTGTTAACCCTTCCCCTGCCTGCTAGGCCCTCGCAGTGAATGAGGCCTTTGATTTGAGGAATGCAGTCTCACCGGTAAAAGGCAGTGGGCGTCTCCTGCCCGACAAACACATATTATGTTTATATCTACCCCTTCCTTCTATTGCCCCATTCACCCTGTATTGGAGTTTTACCATATCTGATCCACGTCACCCTCTGACAAGCCCTCAATGGAGGAAACAGACCCCCTCTTATAGAGGGGCCAGGACAGGGCCAGGCTGAACTAAACACAGGTTATGTTTCTAATAAAATGAGGAAAATTAGAATTTGGCATTTTTTCCCCAAGCTGGTTACTTTTACCTAAGTTTTGCAGTGTGGTCATGGTTTAGTCACGTGAATAAACCTCTTTTAACTGTAAACCAGAATTATGCACCCTCTGCCTTGATATACTGACATAGAAGCAATGCCTGATAGCCAGGGCACCATCCCATGTCAGAAAGGACCTGCAGACTGGCACCCCATGTCAGAAAGGACCTGCAAAGCATTATGGGAGCTGAAGCTGGGGTTCTGTTTTTGGCCTGCTCTGTGGTGGGCTATCCATAATATTGTATTTAGCCTGAGGTGTTCGCTGGATGGCCATTTCCAACATTTCCTGAGTTTCCAAAAGAATAATTAGCAAAGGCATATACAGCATTAATCTATCTGCTTGTAATGACTCCATCCCTGGCACATATTCACTATTCAGGAGAACTGTCTGCAGAGGAATGCACTTTACACACAGCCTGAATATTCATGAATGTACCGGTTATTAGACTCCTGCATGAGACAACGGACCGGTTATTAAACTCCTGCTTTAGACAGCGGACCAGTTATTAGACTCCTGCATTAGACAGCGAACCGGTTATTAGACTCCTGCATTAGACAGCAGACCGGTTATTAGACGTTGGACCAGTTATTAGACTCCTGTATTAAACAGGGTCCCGGTTATTAGACTCCTGTATTAGACAGGGTGCCGGTTATTAGACTCCTGTATTAGACAGGGTGCCGGTTATTAGACTCCTGTATTAGACAGGGTGCCGGTTATTAGACTCCTGTATTAGACAGGGTCCCGGTTATTAGACTCCTGTATTAGACAGGGTGCCGGTTATTAGTATTAGACAGGGTGCCGTTATTAGACTCCTGTATTAGACAGGGTGCCGGTTATTAGACTCCTTTATTAGACAGGGTGCCGGTTATTAGACTCCTTTATTAGACAGGGTGCCGGTTATTAGACAGGGTCCCGGTTATTAGACTCCTGTATTAGACAGGGTCCGGTTATTAGACTCCTTTATTAGACAGGGTGCCGGTTATTAGACTCCTTTATTAGACAGGGTGCCGGTTATTAGACAGGGTCCCGGTTATTAGACTCCTGTATTAGACAGGGTGCTGGTTATTAGACTCCTGTGTTAGACAGCGGACCCGTTATCAAATTTAGTTTTGGACAGTTTGTCGGAATCAAAAGCCTTTCAATCCACACCCAGATTAATCTATTGTCCATTATTTACCTGTGGAATCTTATAAAATAACTACAAATCCACAGGTAAATCCTGGAACATGGATCTGATTTGGACAAACTATGTATATGAGCTGGTTTGAGCTGTGCGTCCAACTCGGCGTGTTACAAATACTTGTCTATTAGTCCACCTATTGTACAGCGCTGCAGAATCTGTGGGCGCTATATAAGTAGTAATAATAGGGAAATCTACTGGTTACTGTATGTACTGCAAGGAGGTCCGAGACAACTGACATCAGCCAAGAGGAAGCTTGTTTTCTGCCCAGCTTGACTCCTATTAGCCACATGAAATTCTCTGCGTTAGAACCCTGACATGCAGATACAGTTATTCTCCCTGTATGTCTGTGTTATATTACAATATCGGATTTATTTTACACGTGCACTTTGTTTGGAGCTACATTTGTCAGAGCAACGTGTCATTGTGGAGCCAGTCATTAAGGTGAAGCTATTACTCTGGTAGTGTCAAATCCGTGGTCACTCAACCAATAAATGCCATTGAAAGTGGGTAATATAGTGAAGATCAGACCACACTTACCTTCTGCTGCACATGTTTATCCGTGTACAGACACACTACATGCAAACAGCACTCCTGATCACACAGCAAAGCAGCTGGAACACCGTGTTGGGGGAGGGCGAAGTGTTTAAATGGGAAATTCGGAGAATGGATAAGGAGATCACACATTTAGTAATTAAGCTGATTTCAGATGGCGAAGTTTTCCAAGTCAACTAGCTTGGCCTAAATTGGTCAATTCCCTTGTCCATTGGCCGTAGTTTATTTTTAAGACCCCGTGAATAAAGGCGACATTAAAATGTAATTTAATCATATAATTCTGCTGGGCATAGTTAGCCATTGTTGGTAAATGTACAGTTATAGAACTTTGCAAAACAAATGCCCACGAGTATTTGTTAGTATATTTGCATGCTGGTTACATTGTCTGTACATATTTTAATATTTTCTTTCACAGAACATAGAGACCCATTGTTGTATTCTGGGTATTAAGCAAAGCACAGCGGAAAGCAGTGTCAAACATGGAGAAAATCTACTCTGAAACACAGGGCTATTCAGTAAACGACAAATTGTAACGGATTGGCTCCAAATTGCAATAATAAGGCTGCGAGTGGGAGAATTTCTATTAATAAGATATTATGGCCTCAATATTGCAATAGAAGGCCAATCAGGTACAATTCAGAGTTCAGTAATTAACCCTGATTGTTATTCTTTGTTTTAACAAGTAAAATACAGGTACGCATCCAAAAACTATGGATCAGTCAAATGGAACCTTTATAGTCAGATTCTATACTTTCCAAATGTCCCTATTTAGAAGGATGAGTCCCTACTTTGGGTCCAAACCTGTCCATCACGTTTCTGTTCCAGTTTCCCTCTTTTCCAGTTGCTCAATATGTTGATGTGCATAACAGAGCTCTGCAGCAATAACACTCCCAGTAATGTGTCTAAATGTATAACAGATCTCCACAGTAATAATACTCCCAGTAATGTGTCTAAATGTATAACAGATCTCCACTGCAATAATACTCCCAGTAATGTGTCTGAGTGTATAACAGAGCTCCACAGCAATAATACTCCCAGTAATGTGTCTAAATGTATAACAGATCTCCACAGTAATAATACTCTCAGTAATGTGTCTGAGTGTATAACAGAGCTCCACAGCAATAACACTCCCAGTAATGTGTCTAAATGTATAACGGAGCTCCACAGCAATAATACTCCCAGTAATGTTATAGCAGAGCTCCACAGCAATAACACTCCCAGTAATGTGTCTGAGTGTATAACAGAGCCCACAGTAATAATACTCCCAGTAATGTGTCTGATTGTATAACAGAGCTCCACAGCAATAATACTCCCAGTAATGTGTCTAAATGTATAACAGATCTCCACTGCAATAATACTCCCAGTAATGTGTCTGAGTGTATAACAGAGCTCCACTGCAATAATACTCCCAGTAATGTGTCTAAATGTATAACAGATCTCCACAGTAATAATACTCTCAGTAATGTGTCTGAGTGTATAACAGAGCTCCACAGCAATAACACTCCCAGTAATGTGTCTAAATGTATAACGGAGCTCCACAGCAATAATACTCCCAGTAATGTTATAGCAGAGCTCCACAGCAATAACACTCCCAGTAAAGTGTCTGAGTGTATAACAGAGCCCACAGTAATAATACTCCCAGTAATGTGTCTGATTGTATAACAGAGCTCCACAGCAATAATACTCCCAGTAATGTATCTGAGTGTATAACAGAGCTCCACAGCAATAATACTCCCAGTAATGTGTCTGAGTGTATAACAGAGCTCCACAGCAATAAAACTCCCAGTAATGTGTCTGAGTCTATGACAGAGCTCCAGGGCAATAATACTCCCAGTAATGTGTCTAAGTGTATAACAGAGCTCCACAGCAATAACACTCCCAGTAATGTGTCTCCACAGCAATAATACTCCCAGTAATGTGTCTGAGTTTATGACAGAGCTCCAGAGCAATAATACTCCCAGTAATGTGCCTGAGTGTATAACAGAGCTCCACAGCAATAATACTCCCAGTAATGTGTCTGAGTGTATAATAGAGCCTCACAGCAATAATACTCCCAGTAATGTGTCTGAGTGTATAACAGAGCCCCGCAGCAATAATACTCCCAGTAATGTGTCTGAGTGTATAACAGAGCTCCACAGCAATAATACTCCCAGTAATGTGTTATAACAGAGCCCCACAGCAATAATACTCCCAGTAATGTGTCTGAGTGTATAACAGTCATTACTGGGAGTATTATTGCTGTGGAGCTCTGTGATACACTCAGACATATTACTGGGAGTGTTATTGCTGTGGAGCTCTGTTATACACTCAGACACATTACTGGGAGTATTATTGCTGTGGAGCTCTGTTATACACTCAGACACATTACTGGGGGTATTATTGCTGTGGAGCTCTGTTATACACTCAGACACATTACTGGGAGTATTATTGCTGTGGAGCTCTGTTATACACTCAGGCACATTACTGGGAGTATTATTGCTGTGGAGCTCTGTTATACACTCAGATACATTACTGGGAGTATTATTGCTGTGGAGCTCTGTTATACATTCAGACACATTACTGGGAGTATTATTGCTGTGGAGCTATGTTATACACTCAGACACATTACTGGGAGTATTATTGCTGTGGAGCTCTGTTATACACTGTGACAATGTGGACGGACAGAGTGATAGAAAAGAGGGAGATTAGGATAGAAATGAGGGACAGAGGTATTTGGGCCCAAAATAGGGACTGTCTCCCTTAAATAGGGACACTTGGTAGGTATGCACAGAATATGCGGCCTGGCTGTTTCACACACTGTTTGCCAGGTTTATTCCCATTGACGAGATGCTGATGCAGATTAGCTTTGCTCCAAATGCTGCAGTGGCCAACGCCTTGCAGACTGCTGCCCACTCCATCAATGTGACCTTAACTCTTTGTCCTGGTTAAGAGCCCGGCTATCACCAATCACAGTGCAAAGAGTAACATAGCATCATTGTGCTGCCAACACAGACCATAGAGTAGTACAGCTAGATAGAAGGATTGGAGCATGCTTTGTGCCACTGCAATGTCTGGTGCATGTATCAATGTTTTACAAAGGCCCTTTCAAGGTTAGACAGGTAAGTCATTGCCAAGGGTTGCACTGTATTACATTGGGTTTACCTACCTGGCACTGGAAGGGGTAACAGAACTTAATTTATATCTACCATCCGTTATGGTGTAATGGCTCGTGCAATAATACACTGACCGATTATAGTTATTGTGTTGGCACTCTACTACAGGATGGTGCAAATATTAGAGGTTACCCCCATTAGGACCTCAATAATATATGCAAATAAATCACAATTAATACCACACTCAATCGCATGTACTATGCGTCAAAAAGAGTAATCGATGCATTGAAATGCAAAATTCATTTTATTGTACACTAATAAAGAGATTAAGGATCAAAACAAGTATAATCAAAAAAAGGGACCCCTATTGCCAAAAAATATACAGGATGGTGTACACACTCTGATAATTCATCTACTGTACAATAGTTTATAGAAAAAAAAATCAAAATATATACAAAATATATACAGTCTCCTATATACACCCTTCAATTGTAAATTGATAATTAGTGATGAGTGGTATATATTATGATTTTGTCCTATAAACTATTGTACAGTAGATGAATTATCAGAGTGTGTACACAATCCTGTATATTTTTTGGCAACAGTGGTCCCTTTTTTTGATTATACTTGTTTTGATCCTTGATCTCTTTATTAGTGTACAATAAATGAATTTTGCATTTCAATACATCGATTACTCTTTCTGACACATAGTACATGCAATTGAGTGCGGTATTAATTGTGATTTATCAATAATACACTGAGCTGTAGTAATACAATAAATTGTTATTATACAATGAGCTGTATTGATACAATGAGCTGTAATGATACAATAAGCTGTTATAATACAATGAGCTGTAATAATACAATAAGCTGTAATAATACAATGAGCTGTAACAATACAATAAGCTGTAATGTTACAATGAGCTGTAATGATACATTGAGCTGTAAGGATTATGCTGCCTAAAGTGTCCTTTTAATCTTTGGGTTTAGTTAATCTCTTACAGGTAGTGTTGGGATGTTGGGGTGTTGGGGTGCACAGTCAAAATGACCCTGAAAACTGACCCACATGTTCTGTAAAGGGAAACCAGTAATTTTTGGCTTTGAATTAATATTATTTTATTATTAATATATTTATATGAATTAGAAGCCATTGCTTAACAGCTCTAATGTCTGGAGTAGTGATGTCGCGAACCGTTCGTGAACTTCCCGCAACATGGATGCTGTCCAGGAGGTGGGAGGGTCTGGGACGGAGGGTCTGCTGGAGACTGGCCGCGATGTGTCAGCTGACCGGAGCTCGCCATGAACGGTTCGTGGCAAGCCGTTCGCGGGAAGTTCGCGACATCACTAGTCTGGAGATATTTTCCATAGAAGCCAATGATTACACTATTATTGTATCCCAGAATTACTCTTTGCACTGAATGAGTGCTGATCACCCGGCTGATAGCCACCTGGCCACTGTGCTCAGTCTGTTTATATAATATCTCTCCCACTGGGTGACATTATAGGTGTTAGGGATCTGGGAGGAACGTGAGCTGCTGATATCCATTACAGCTAGGGCGCTGTCTGCCTGTTCCGGCCATGTGTAATTATAGCATCTCTCCGCAGGCTTTGTAAGACCTGACACCGTATCTGCATTCACTACCACTGGGATAACAAGGCTTGCCCTAACACAACAGGAAGGTCCAAGACATCCCACCGGTCCGCCAACAAATTACATCACCACATGGCTCGTTAACCACCTCAGTGCCACATGCCCAGACACTGTAGGAAAGCATGTGCACCGAAATCACACAATGCCTACGAAAATCAAAGTAACATTCTTACAAGCACACATTATCATGCTGTAGTGGTTATGGTGCCAGGAGTTTCCTAGCACCCCCCACATTCTACGGAATTGTTACCTGGAGTCCGCTGTGCGCTGCTCCCGATCTCCACAACCATTGACCTAAAGCCAGAAAATACTTAGCACAAACTTCCGTTAGTTCTCCTGTGCGAACGTCAGCAAAACAGTTTGACTGCCCACAATACGGGGCGTCAGGACATTCCTGTGAGCTGTAGCGGTTATAAAGCTAGTAGCATTCCTTTAAAGATAATTAGGAACTGCCATTTTGTTTCAATTTTTTTCCACAGATGTCAAATCGTAGATTATGGCTTTATCAATAATTTTTAATAATCACATTCTTCTGTTACACAAATATCTCACAGGGAATAGTTCATTACGTTTTGGGTCTATTCTGTAAACTGTAAATCGTAGACAATGACAAGAAAAGTCAGAAATTTTAAACCATAATATCCGAGCTGGAAAAATAGCCAGGAATATTTGCTGTTCAGCGATTTGTGGCCTGAAATTTATAATTCATTTGTCAATTCTCCAGAATTTTCTTTTTAATGATTAAACCTTATTGGGCTGATATTAAACAGCGTATCTGGGCCCAGTTTCCTTAGACCACACAAGCTAGGTTTTATCACCATTCTCATTGGACGATACTAGGTGAAATCTCTCAATCCACGATTTGTTTGAGGTGTGGGAGAACTGGTTTTTAAAGCCCTCATCTAATGTAAGATCATCCCGAGGATTATATTTTCTGGAGGGGCACAGTGGGCACCTGGCAAATTCCACATGCCAGACTTGTAACCATCATGTAATAATAGTCTTTATCCAAGAAGGATGCTGTATCGTAGCGTTATTAAATATCCATTGCATCAATCAAGCACCAGCTCCTATTACACGCTCATCCTCTTCTTAGATAATTACAATTTAATACATTGCTTCTTGTCTGTGACAGGTAAGAGGAGACAGCAGACACGCTCGGCAAATCTTCTCGAAACTTGAGACATGGATCAGTTTGGTAATTAACCCCTTTAGGACCAATTACATGGCAGTGATGTCACAATACCGTAAGATACACCGAACCTTTGGTTTGTGTTGAGTTTTATGGGAACCGCGTGCATGCGCAGCCGTGATTAGGTTTATCTGGGTGATATCAAGAATGGTGCTATTTGACAAGCTCTGAAACTTGTATCAAACTGTGCCGCTTCCTTAATAAAATGAATGGAGCCAGGTCTGCTGCAGTCTGCAGAGCTTTCCCTTCAATTCCCCTAATAAAATAAGGCTGAGTGTGATGTGAGCAGTCAGTCAAGGGTTGCTCTCTGCATCATATTCTGCTTGTGCTAATCATGTCCACAGATAGTTGGAAATGGTTTGTTTGCAATTTAATGGAATGCTATAGTATCAGGAATACAAACATGTATTCCTGACATTATTATTATTATATTATTTATATAGCGCCATCAGATTCTGTAGCGCTGTACAATGGCTATAGAGCTGGTGTGGCTGTTTAGGTTACCAGACCCACTCTGATTGCACTGAAAAGGTGATTTTATTCACCTTTGCTTCCGATCCAATGCTTTCCACTAGGACAATTATTGAATTCTCTGTTTACATTGCAAAGACCGCAGGCACAGACTATACTCACCAGAAGCACTGCATTAAGCTGTATATTATACAGTAAGCTGTAGTGCCTTTTGTGACTGTAGTGTCCCTTTAACAATAATAAATAAGCACACACAGCTTAACAGATTTAAAAGTGATCAACCCATTCGACAACAAATTTCTGATGACAGTGTAACATCACAGCCTGCAGACTGTCCCTTGCTTGCACTGGTTCCTATTGAATATCAGAAAGGTAGAATATAGGACCGATGTCCTGTGCCTGCAGTATTCACGTGGTCACTATGTAATTAAAACATAACTACTGCGGCACATTTCAGTGGTTATGGTGCCAGAAGTCTTTTGCATTTTCTAGCGCCTTGCTGTTGTCAAACCATTCACAAGCTGTTGGCCACTAGCTGAGGGGGACAGGGTTTCGAAAGTTCCCTTGCACCATAAGTACTAAAATAAGCTGCTACAATAGCTATTGAGCTTAGACTAGCCCTTTTTAATACAAGTATTTACCTTGATGGTGTGCTGCCCTCTAGTGTTTGCATTGAGTAGTCTATTTTTTTCAATATCATGACCATCTTGTATTCTGACTTGGGTTTTTATTCTCTCATGGGGAAAAAAAAAACAATTAACACAAGTTATAAGTGATTTGAAATGTATTATTCAGTGGAGTAATTTCAAGAGTAATGATTCTTCCCCTTTAAAGAGGTTTTGTATTTGCGATTGCGTTTGTGGTTTTTCTCATTATTTGTCACTAGGATATGCAGTGTGTGTTGGGGACGGAGGTGGTGGGTTGGGCTGTGGAGATGGAGATCTGATCTCTGGGGGTTTAGGGTCCACATTATGACTTGTAAGATCTGTGGGTTCCTTTGACTCGGTGGATTTTGGTGAGTCGGTCAGTGGGTGTCCTGCTGTGTCCCGTGCTGCAGCCAAGTCCTGGTCTAGTGCTTTGGATCAGAATAAGATGGGAGAAGCAATCAGTGATAGTTTAATAGATGTGTATGAATCCTTTATAATATAATGACTAGATTTAAACATTATATATCAATGTACATGCTCTTATATCGTTATAAAAAAACAAACTATGACTAAGTTTAACTTTGGAAAAACAATCTGTAACTTCTACACACGCAGACATCTCAGTTATTCGCTAAACTGGGATCTGTCAGAAAATCACCAGGAAACTAAATTTAGATCAAACAAGATTAATTGAGAGAATTCCCCAACTGCACTATTTCTGCCTAAAACGTCCTATTCCGCGTTGAAATCCTAACGATTCTCCAGCTTAGCGATAACCTGTAAAATCTGATAGACACTCCTAGGAACTCACTGTAACGCGCTTTCTGAACATTCCATGAGACATACTTTGTGGGGACTGCAGTACAGGAGGAGCGAGCTCTGACCTGAAGCCCCACAAGGTGGCGATATTTTTCAAGCTGCGCGCAATGCTGAAGGGAGAGACCAACCTTGTGGTGCCTCAGCAATGACTTCGTCACATGGCGACTCGGGGGATACTGCTTCTTCCGCTTTGGATTCTAGGTCTGACCAGGAGGACTGAATAAAGCTGATATTGGACCCATCACGGGACAGGGCTGTGTTACTTCTCGCAGAGCCTATTAGAGGGAAAGACACAGGGAGACATATTGATTTATATTTACAGTTAAATAGTTTGTCTAATGAGGAGAAGGGCTGATTCAGCTCTGTATAACTTTATTTATACATTGTCTGTGACAAAATGATACCAGTCACACAGTGAATACTGTGCTGCTAACATGTCACAGCTCACTGCCTAATGAATAAACCAATTAATAAACCCCACAATCCCTAACTCACTCTCACAGTTACCGACTCCCACTGCTGAGAATAATTACAGAATAAATCAATTAGTAAATACAGTAAAGTACAATAAATAGGGCACCCTGTTTACTCCTATTTATTCGTCCTTTTCATGTCAGTCGGGGTTTGCGTACCACACTATTTGACGTGCTACCAGGAAGACCTAATTGTGGTCATGATGCCATTACCTTCAGGTGCATGCTGCTCGTGATGACTGAGTGCTGAGCTGGGCTCCCAGGGGAATAGCCCGATATCCCCAATCACTTTCAGGGCCCTCACTCCTCTGTCTGTCAACATCCTTTGGCCTTTATTTGGCTGGTGATCTAAAGCTGAAACACAGCAGGTTATAGGCCAGACGCCATATTGGGACAGGAAAGGCAAAGTAACATTAATGCATAATACAGCACTAAGGCAATGTATTGACTAAGAGACATTCCGGACTCCTGGATGGAGCCGCCACTCACGATATGCTTGTTAGAAGTGTGCAGCGCAGTCTATGCTTTACCTGAGGTGCTAATTCTGCCGCTGGGGTTGGCCAAGCAGACATATTTTTTCCACAGGTAATATTGGTTCCGAATACTTTCCAAATCTACTTCCTTTTCATGCAGGGCTCCCTGATACTGAAAAATATAACATGGTGGTCACTCTGCTATTTATATACCATGAACGGTCATTTATAGCAATGGCCCATTTTCTTATCATAAGCATTGAAGTCACAGCACTCATTTATTTTCATCTAAGATTCATAATTATAGTGTTACCTCTCGGCTCCCTGTATATTGTACTATAATCCCCCCCAATTTTAACCCCCCAAATTTCCTGTGTATTGTGCTATAATCCCCCATCTCCATGCTATATATTAAAGGAACACCTCTTACTGCATCATCCATCTTGTACACAGGCCCAGCACTGGGTGAAGAGGTATTCTGATTGATGCCATGCAACACTAGGCTCCTGTTCTCTGGTATTGGGGAATTGGAAGCAGCGTGCGGAGGATAGCGTATGTTTGGGGTTTGCCCACAAATTACCCACTTGTTTTCTGATCGTTCCTCTTTCTCCTTCACACAGCTTAATAAACAATAAAACAGGTTCAGATTATTGGAGTCCTGCACCAGTTCTTAAACAAAGAAATGGAAGCACAATCATTGATTGATTTTTTTCCAGATGTTTAATTTCACTTTTATACATGCAGATAAGAATTAGTATATTAGGCATCTACGTGTGTTAATTAAAAGACCATTCTCCCATTACTGTTTTTGAAAGAGGTACTCTAAATAATCATCCTTCAAAGTCTAACGGACATATTGATTGTTTTATATTCAACTAAAATAAAGAATTAGAAAAAGACCACTCTCTATCTTACCCAGATAATATAGATTCCCTACCTTACGGAGATCCTGTTCAGCAGATGTCCTTTCACTGACCGCGGGTTGCTAGAGAGAGGGAGATTTTGGGGGCAACCACCGGTGTGGGTTTTTTTGTCTTTTCTGCTTTTCTGCTAAATGTGGAAATATATAAAGTTATCGTCGGTAAATCACAAATTAGATCCCCACAACATCAACTCAGCTACATTATACAAAATGTATACATTGTACAAACAATCCAGATACGCCTAAAATAATTAAATAATCTCTCATGTTCAGCTTGATCTATATAAACCTCCTTGAAATTGTAGTCCTTCCTCTTTAAAGTAGAACAGCTTCAGGAAGTGTAAAAATGGGACTTAGAACATTGCAGAGTTTAGTTACATTATCACACACTTTCTGACTTTGAGACATAGCTTTCCAGGATGTGGGTGGGCGGCGCTGAGGGAGGGGTCCTTTCAGGTAACGCCCATGTGTTTTAGTGTTGGAGCTCAGGGGTGTTACTGCCAAGGGGCCGTGTCAATGCAACCAGCTAGGCGGGCAAGCTCCTCGAACGTCGCAGGAACACGCATGCATGCTGCAAATCTGCTTGAAAGGGCTGGTTTAATCTAAGTCTATGGCAAATCCTTTGAGACCACGGGATCCTCCATGGACAGAGGCTTTTCCATACACAAACTCTGACAGCAGTAGCTGCTCTTTTTGTCAAGCTGAGTGAAGCGTAGGGAAAATACGTAGGACAATATAGTCCCTAATTTGTCTCAGTATATCTTTTGTCTATGTGGGAATTTCAGTGAAACTCCAACACAGTCTTGATGAGAATTTCATACAGATTTTATCTTTATGAGATGCTCATTTGTTGTGGTGGTAGGCCAATACTCCGCACTTCCCGGTTTAGTAAATAAAAGCCAAAGCAGAGGACTACTGTGCCGTCATTTTTGTCCATGATTTTACGGAATAAAGCACCCACTTTCTCCTGTAATGACTCCCTACAATAACGAGAGTCATTGCAACTAATGTCCCAATGCCATCACCTGATGTCTTACAGTATTCTGTATATTCACATCTTTGGGTTATTAACGTTAGTGGATAACTTACAACTGCCGGATTCTGGTCTTTACTGCTTGTACTTCCACGTGCCACGCTCTCCAGAACGAAGTCTTTAATCCCGATTTTCAAAGGTTCGTCTCTAAAAGGAAGATTTTAACATTACCATGCTTTCAGCCAGTATGAGAGAGCAAGCTAATGTTGTATATTGTGCACAGCTAAGAGCACCGTGCTCCACAGTAATATGATCAGTATATATATTATATATATGCAGTATAAGCATAACATTATTTTAACCCTTTGTGGATGGTATCTCAGTTAGAAGAACCAAGTTTGTATAGGATCTCCTTATAATTTTCTATTTATTTATATAGGAGCACAGTATTCAAGGACAGAAACATACAAACAATTTGGTGACACCACTAGAACATACTCAAGAGAGTACAACGTGTTCTTTAGAGCTTACAATCTATATCAGCATTTATATTGGTCAGATGTATAATAGAGACAAATGTCACATCTGTCCCAGTCTTCCTCTGGGACAACCTCTCAGGGCTGGAATATACAGACAGACCTCCATGAAGCAGAGCTTTTAGTCCTGTCATTCTCTGTTATTGCTGGTATTGGGCTCTGCTGTGTCTGTCGGACTATAGCAGACATGCAGACTTACTCTGATGTTATCCTTAGCCCTGGTTTTGGATTCTCCTATCCTTAGGGCTGTAATATCCAAGCAGACTCCCATGACGTACAGCCATTAGCCCTGGTATTGGCATTTCCTCTCTGCTGATAACATACAGACAGACTCCCATGACGTACAGCCATTAGTCCTGGTATTGGCATTTCCCCTCTGCTGATAACATACAGACAGACTCCCATGACGTACAGCCATTAGCCCTGGTATTAGCATTTCCCCTCTGCTGATAACATACAGACAGACTCCCATGACGTACAGCCATTAGCCCTGGTATTAGCATTTCCCCTCTGCTGATAACATACAGACAGACTCCCATGACGTCCAGCCATTAACCCTGGTATTGGCATTTCCCCTCTGCTGATAACATACAGGCAGACTCCCATGACAACCAGCCATTAGTCCTGGTATTGGCATTATCGCAGGAAGGCATTAGAGGAGCGTTTGTGGTTATGTTGCTTAGAGTTACCTGGCACCACCTCCCATTTATATCAAACCGTTTAAAAACTTTTTTGGTATAAACTGGAGCTCTGTTTGGCTTCAGAGAATTCCCCCTCTTTAGCTGCCGAATTAACCCTTCTACATTATAAATATTGCATTCACCCTTACCTGGACTCCACTGATTGGGCGAGAGTCCTGGAGACGGGTTAGCCGAGCACTCTCAACCAAGGGAAATAGGGAATAGGGAATTTTTGTATCAATATAGAAAAGCAAGTTTGGATTTTAGATTTATTTACTCACCCCTTGAATTCTTGTTTCTGTTGCGGCTTCGGACACTTATGCTGGGACTTTGGTACCCAGACTACAGACGCCTGCCTTTCTTCCATGTTTTGTGATAGTGCTGAACCCACACTCACATCCACTACCCCAACCTAAAACAGGAGAGCAGTGCATTATGTGAATTATCTGACATCGTCTAATTTTACTGAAAGCCCACCATGTCCCAACCATTATTTAAGACAAAACCAGGAACACTGAAAGTCAGTTTTGGGAATATTCTATTATATATTGGGAGTTTGTGTAATTAGGATATATGACCATGCATGATGTATGAGCTGTATAAAGTGCTAGAGGTATGTAATATATAAAGATCTTACCATGTTATGGCTTATTAATGCGCTAATATCAAAGTATTTAGCCATGATGTGTACTCCTGACTTTAATTAGTTCCCAAGTAGATATCATTATTAACCAACGTAATAGTCATTTTATCAGCTTCACAAGGATGATAGGCTGAAACGAACCAAACCTGTGACTTGAGCCACCGTAGCTGAGTCACTAACCAATAAGCTAGTACGCGAGATACGGACTCTGTGTGGGTATCACACTCACTTTCGGCAGCCTCTTGCTGGAAGGGGTGCGTTTTTTCATTTCATTGTACATGTTAAATCCTGCGGTCTGCACCTTGTCCAAGCTGATAATAGATAATTAGTAATGTTATTTTAAAAACAGACAATTTTATTAAAAAACACACAAACATCAGAAACTGTTTTAACTTGCTACTACCATGCTTCACTACATAGGCTTACAAGTAAAAACGTCCCCCCCACCACCAAGATAAAATCTGTATAAAATTCTCATCAAGACTGTGTTGGAGTTTCACTGAAATTCCCATATAGACAAAAGATATACTGAGACAAATTATTGTCCTACGTATTTTCCCTACGCTTCACTCAGCTTGACAAAAAGAGCAGCTACTGCTTTCAAGAGTGTATGAAAAAGCCTCTGTCCATGGAAGATCCCCATAGACATCAGTGTTGTACTGTCATGCATGCACAAAAGTAGTACAGCGCTAACGTCAGATACTGAGAGGTGAAACGTAAGAAGCTCACAGAAGAAGATGCCAGCAGTTGTGAGGGACATGTCCATGTAAGTAAAACCCACCTTTCCCGGCATCCCCGGGCCACCACACCTGAAGCGGAGTAGTCCCCATCTGGGTTATGTAAAAACCCCAGAAAGTGACAGAGCAGCTTTAATATTAACATAACAATATAATCCTTACACATGGGAGGGCTGGCCGGGGGCAGAAAGGGGGACATAGAGATGTATTCACTGTACTACAAACTACAGAGAAAGAAATGAGTAGAAAATTGCACATTTTACATCAGGATTGATGAATTGGGATAATTCCCTATCCGAGCTCAGGATTGATGAATTGGGATAATTCCCTACCCGAGCTCAGGATTGATGAATTGGGATAATTCCCTACCCGAGCTCAGGATTGATGAATTGGGATAATTCCCTACCCGAGCTCAGGATTGATGAATTGGGATAATTCCCTACCCGAGCTCAGGATTGATGAATTGGGATAATTCCCTACCCGAGCTCAGGATTGATGAATTGGGATAATTCCCTTGATGAATTGGGATAATTCCCTACCCGAGCTCAGGATTGATGAATTGGGATAATTCCCTACCCGAGCTCAGGATTGATGAATTGGCATAATTCCCTACCCGAGCTCAGGATTGATGAATTGGGATAATTCCCTACCCGAGCTCAGGATTGATGAATTGGGATAATTCCCTACCCGAGCTCAGGATTGATGAATTGGGATAATTCCCTACCCGAGCTCAGGATTGATGAATTGGGATAATTCCCTACCCGAGCTCAGGATTGATGAATTGGGATAATTCCCTACCCGAGCTCAGGATTGATGAATTGGGATAATTCCCTACCCGAGCTCAGGATTGATGAATTGGGATAATTCCCTACCCGAGCTCAGGATTGATGAATTGGGATAATTCCCTACCCGAGCTATATTTCCTACTTTAGTAAATTAACCATTACAAACCATCCACAGGCAGGGTTTTTTAACATCTTAACTTGCATTTTACTGTCACGTCTAATACATGCCATACAATGTTTCCTCCGCTATCAGGATTATGTAGAGGCTCAGTGTATTGGAAGGTGAGACTGTACCTTATAGAAGATGTCTTCTTTAAAAAGTGAGTATCGTGTCCAATATTGGGGTGCAGGAGATTTGATAGGGTGCAAACTGTCAGAACTGGAAGTCTTTCTGTAGAACAAAAAAAAAAAAAGATATGAAAATTTCCCAAAATGAATATGACTCAGTATACTTAGATTAGGGCTGCATCAGCAAGCCATAGCTCCAAAAATGAACCCAGTTCACTTTCCCACAATGCTCAGCTAGCCATAAGGCAGTGGCATCATGGGAAATGTAGTTCAGACAAGTCTGGGCTGCCACTTGTGTGCTAACATTTCATATTGAAAATCCAGGCCCATGCCCATGGAATAGGCCCATTGTTAAAAAAATTAATAATAATAATATTTTTTTTTCTTTACTCTTCACATATTCTTGCTTAAGTATGAAAACTTAAGGGGGGTGTAGGTAACAAAACATGTGTGGACTGGCTGACAATGAAACTAGTTAAGGTAAAGCCGACTTTGCGCTATATGCGATTTCTCTTGCTGCCCTTTGGTTGGCCAGCCTGCATAATTGGCAGGCAGCCTGTCATGCGTTTACACCAGACTGACCTTCTAATTCTTCGGGCACACACGCCCCCTTTTTGGGCATGTTTGACCCCTTTGGGCAGTTCTGGTTATGTGACTCAACCTTTTACCCCGCCCACTGTCAATTTGCTTCACCATACCTGCTTTAGGGGGGAAGGATTTACTTGAAGGATGAATGTGAGAAATTAGCATAGGGTATGTGTTTTCTTTTTTTCTTTTTTTTTTTTTTTCTTTATTTTTATTAAATAAAAGTTTTAACATTTGCATGTGAGGTACCCCAAAGGCAATCCTCCAACGCAACAGGACAACCAGACACACATAGACAAATGTCAAAAAACACAACAATAATTAAACAAACACGAAAAGGAAAAAAAAAAAATCAATATGACTGCTAAAACATGGATAAGCTGGCAATATATTGTAATATAGGCGCTGTGTGAGTTAGAACACCGAAAGTTTCCATATATAGTACTGTATTTCCGTTGAAATCATCTTACGCCCAATGTTTGTTTCAATCCCTACAATTATCCACTGACAATCGATAACAAAGGAATTCACACCAGAAATTTCCATGATATCGCTGTCACATTAATAGACATACGGAAAAAAAAAAAAAAGGAAGGAAAAAAAAAATAGCTTACATTCTCTGAGACTCAAAATGGGGGGGAACCACAGTCTGTTATCATAAATTCTGTCTATTTGTCCAGGGTAACCATAGTTTGGGCACATCTCTAATGCCAAAAAGGGGGTTTGATTCCATCCTATACTGATAATCTATTTGTTCCATAACATTGTGCCATATTAAAGGGATAGAAGATTTCCAAGCCCTAGCTATACATATTTTAATGGCAAAAAATATATGGGTCAAAAGGTATTTTTGATATTTATCTTGCGAAGGAAAACCAATGTTAAAGAGAAAAAGTTGAGGGCTAATTTCTTTTATCTCCTTGAATATAGAATTAATAAGGCCAAGCATTTGAATTTTTATATCATTGAGACCCTTACACTCCCACTATATATGAAAAATAGTGCCCTCTTCATTTCCACATCTCCAACAATTCTTAGAGTGTACAGAAGATATTTTATATAGTCTGGTCGGTACCATATACCACCTATATATTATCTTTAAATATGTTTCATAGAGAGAAACGCTATGTATACAGCGCTTAACTAGGAGTGTAGCTTTGGTCCATTCCAAAAGTGGAAAGGATTCCCCGATATCTTGTTCCCATTTAACAAAAGAGGTAGCATGAGAATCTTGTTCCATTGATTCTAGCGATTTAATAAATCTAGAAATCCATCCCTTCTTTTTGTATAATACCATAAGGGAATTAATATTGTGGTCCTTAAGTATAGTCCGAGATAGTAAAAAATTATTTATCCTTAGATATTGAAAAAGGTCTCTTGGAGGAAGATTATACTTTTCTTGCAATTGTATAAATGGGGTGGGTTTAGATCCGTCCCATAAATCCGAGATCTTCACTAGGCCTAGGTTTGTCCAAGATTGGACATTTATATTATCCATTGTGTGTTGTAGAACCACTAGTGGAACCCTATATAATAATTTACCTTCTAGCTTCAATTTTTTACTTAGGAATTTAGAGGTATTGATCATATCAATCACTATACTGATACCGGAGAAACTGACGGAAGCAAAGCACAGAGGGATGGACACAGGTTTCTTCAGGAAGGAAGAGATTCTTTATTGGATCACCGATCGGGACTCAGAGGGACTAATGTCACCAAAAATACAGCAAGTTCTGAGCCCTGAACAATAGTGCAGGCTCCCTATATAGGCACATAACTCCTCCCATATTAAGCTCCACCCGCACATTCTCTTGACCAATCATTACAAATAAGAATTAACTTCCTGCTTGACCGCATGGCTTGTCCAGCACAATGGAGGAGGGGAATACTACATCCTGTATTCTTGCACATGCTCCGTACACTACTGATCGTATCTTGCCTCGTGCAACCAACTGATCGATACGTCAGCATATGCACGTACACATGCCACGTGGTAATCTCGGCCTACTAAATTTATTTTTACCGAGATTCCACCACATTCCCCCCTTTGATGCCTCTTGATATTTTACAATTACTTGAGGCATCACTTAACCTTGGTTTACATACACCACAAGTTACCTTTGAACCAGACCAGACTTATCCTATGATGTGAATCTTCAACACTCATCTTCCTGCATTAGTTCTCCCTGATCTAGAGCCTTATATTTATAAATTGCCATTATCTGTGCAGCAGCCTTCCTCTCTGCTATATTTTCTATCAGGCTTTGCACAGACCTAACTACTAAGGGTATAAGACACGGCAGGAGTAGACACAACATTAAAATCAGTAGGACTCCACCTACCACTGCCTTAAGCCCTCCAAACCACTCATACCAGCTACCAAACCAACTACTTGGATTGTACCCTTTCCATACCTGAGTAGGCACATGCGCTAGTTTAACCATATGGCTAGTAAGCTCAGCTATTGCTTGCCCTTCGTCATCTATTTGAAGACAGCAATTGCTCAGGTTAAACTTCCCACATACACCTCCCTCTACTGCCAAAAGATAATCCAAGGCTAATCTATTTTGGTAAACTGCTGTCCTCATCCTGGTATTATGCTTCGCTAGAAGATTGAGCGCTTGTGATGTCTCGTTAGTAATGATCTCAACCACCGCCTGTAACCTTATAATGCGGTTGAGCATATAAATAGGGGTTCTATAACCAAAGGTACCATCCTCTGCCCACGTGGCTGGCCCATAATAATCTATAATACGCTGGGGAGGCCATTCATTATCTTCCCAGGCACCTATCTCTATGGGTCCCCTTTTCTTCCTATGATTCACATCATACACTTTAACACCTAAAGTCTCACCTGTTTCAATAGGCAACAAGAAGAAGGATGGTTTTAACATACCCAACACACATGCCCCTTCCCAGTCCTGTGGTAACTCCGAATAGGCCTTCTTACCACAGATCCAGTACAAATTCGCTGGGGCTCTCCAGTTAGATGTGATGGATAGATCAAACCATACGTCCTTTAAATTGGCATATCTTGCAAACGGGTTAGATGGTTCTGAGACATTTGAAGCCGACCACCAAGTTGTATTCTTTGTATCATCATCATAAGCTTTTTGCCCTAGACAAGTTAATTCTCCTACAGAAGTATTATACATCATTCCTTTCCTCGCTATGCAAACATAACCTATGATGGAGGTCTTCAATCTCCACTCAGATTTACCTCTAACACTCATATGATAGTCGGCTTGTATAGATATTAATTGGTCAACTGCCTCAGAACCGGACATTACCTCCTTTGCTTCCCAAGGCCATTGGTCTCCCATGTTAGTACCTCCACACACATAGCAGTTGGTAACATTAAGACTACCGGCAATACTTTCGGCTAAATCAATGAACAAGTTTTTAGCATTATGGGGGATCTTATTATCTATGCTCATCTCTTCATAAAAGGAATGGTATACTTGATGAGTTTGGGAGGTTACCGTATCAGTCTCTATCCCTATAAACAATATTGTCCCAGGGTCTAAACCCGTCCCATATATTTGAAACCCAAATAAATTACCATATTTATCTAAGAACTTGTCAGGGTTATTTATAAGTATATGGATTGGATTGCATTCCATAGACTTACAATATGGATCAATAGGCAACTTAGTCACAATCATGTCCTTGTCTGCTGTCTGTCCCCAAGTCGCCCACCCCACACAAGACCAATATGGGCAGAAGTTATAATCTCTATTTGGACATCTTGGACTTACATATCTATTTTTACTACTGGGACAAATATATTTATCGTTAGACCCATACGTCCTCTCCCATCTAAGATCCCCACATACATTCCACGGCTTTCTACCACTTGATATTGCTTTACACGCATCAAATAGCAGAGCACCTGAAGAATATACGGATTTTAATACCGTCTTATTAATTAGGGTCCCCTGAGGATCTCCATTTCTGAGAGTCAACCAAATTGTACGGGGTTGATACTCAGGACTGAAGCACTTAGGTTCTCCTACTCCTAAATGACACACACTATATTCTATATTTAAGTATCTACATCTTGATACATCTCCTTTACACTCATATTGCGAATGCCAAATTAGGGTCTGGGATATATGGTTACCTGTTCTTGTAGTCTTAATGCATACCTCACAGCTAGGAGTGTTGGTACCTCTACCTTCCTGAATATAAAAATACACATAAATAAACATTATTAAAAATACATCTTTCGTCGTCATCCTCAGTCTTCGTCCGTGCGAAGGCACCTCAGCTTCCAGGATGTAAGGGCTGCAGGGAATGGAGTTCTGCTCGTCTTCACAGGGGTCCCCTCAAGACTTTCCCTGACTTATACACTCGTTGGTGAGTGGACAGGCTTTATTATGGCCTTCTCACTCACTTACCAAGTCTCTGAAACAATAAAATTTGTGATCCACAAGGTTCCTCGTCACTCCGACTGAGTCGTGCGTTTTAACCGGATTTTGCAGGGATTCTCTGGATTTGCTGTAACTTGCCAGGAATCGGCTGCTGCTGGTTTAACCCTGGAGTGATGTATCCACGGAGCCACTTCGGCTACTTTTATCGCTGTAGGGGTAGACAGAAGAACAACATAAGGACCTCTCCACTTGGGCCCTAACGGCACATTATTCCACTCTTTAATCCACACTTGGTCGCCTGGGTGGTAACTATGAATTGGGGATAAATATTCACAGGTAATCTATCTTGTACCCATTTCTGTACCTCCTCCATAGTCTTACCCAACTCCACAACCTGCTGCCGGGTAATTCCTTCTCCCAACTGACTCAAATCCCCCCTTAAGTTACCAAGCACGGGAGGTGGTCGCCCGTACATGATTTCAAAAGGAGAGAGGCCCATCCTTCTGGTAGGTGTACTACGGATTCGCAATAGAGCTATGGGCAAGAGAACGTTCCACTTAAGTTGGGTTTCCTGACACATTTTAGCCAACTGATTCTTAATAGTTCTATTCATTCTCTCTACCTTACCAGAACTCTGGGGTCTATATGCCGTATGAAGCCTCCACTTTATACCAAGCATATGAGTCAATTGTTGTAGGCACTGATGAACAAAAGCTGGACCATTGTCCGATCCTATAGAGCAGGGTAGTCCATATCGGGGTATTATTTCTCGTAGCAGGAATCTCACGACTTCTCCTGCTTTCTCTGTACGAGTAGGACATGCTTCTACCCAGCCTGAATAGGTGCACACCACTACCAGAAGGTAGCGATGTCCACCCGATTTAGGCATCACTGTATAGTCAATTTGTAAATCGGACATGGGAAGTCCCCCCATAAACTGGACTCCTGGTGGCTTTACTGGTCCTTGTCTTGCATTATTTTTAGCACACGTTACACATCTACGTACAATGGCCTGAGTCAAGTTGGACAATCTTGGTATGTAGAAATGTTTTCTGAGAGATTCTTCTGTACTGTCTCTCCCAGAATGTGTCCCGTTATGATAGTTTTGGACAATTTCTACCGCTAGTGATGCTGGAATAACTATTCTTCCATCTTCTAACTGATACCATTTGTTCTCCAAATACTTTCCAGGTTCAGTCCTTAACCACTCCTCTTCCTGAGCTGTATAAATTGGAGTCCATTGAGACAGTGGAGCTGGTATAAGAGCAGCTATATGCCCCACATATTCCTGTCTTCCTGATTCAGCAGCACGCTTAGCTGCACTATCTGCCATCCGATTCCCTTTGGTTACATCACC
This sequence comes from Pelobates cultripes, assembly GCA_933207985.1. Lineage (NCBI taxonomy): Eukaryota > Metazoa > Chordata > Amphibia > Anura > Pelobatidae > Pelobates > Pelobates cultripes. The sequence continues at coordinate 145,862,558 of OW240920.1, read as the reverse complement.
ATCTCCTCTCAGATGCGCCCGACAATGTATAATACCGACTTCTTTCGGCTCCCACACTGCTTCCAATAGTTGTAGGATCTCAGCTGCGTATTTGATTTCTTTGCCTTCTGAATTCAATAGTCCTCTTTCTTTATACAAAGCTCCGTGGGCATGAGTGGTTAAAAACGCATACTTGGAGTCCGTGTAGATGTTCACTCTTAAACCTTCAGCCAATTGTAACGCTCGTGTCAGTGCTATCAATTCTGCCTTTTGTGCTGATGTTCCTTTTGCCAGTGGCCGAGCTTCTATCACCTTGTCTATCGTTGTTACTGCATATCCTGCATAGCGGATCCCTTCTTTTACATAACTACTGCCGTCGGTGTAATATTGAACATCAGGGTTCTGGATGGGAAAATCACGAAGATCTGGTCTACTTGAAAATACTTCATCCATTACTTCCAAACAATCATGTTGACTTTCAGTAGGTTGTGGCAAAAGGGTAGCTGGATTTAAGGTATTTACAGTCTCTAAATGCACTCTTGGGTTTTCACACAACATTGCTTGATACTTGGTCATACGGCTGTTACTAAACCAATGATTTCCTTTGTAATCCAACAACGTCTGTACTGCATGTGGAACTCGTACATAAAGTTCTTGACCCAGAGTGAGTTTATCGGCTTCAGCTACTAGCAGGGCGGCTGCAGCTACAGCTCTTAGACAAGGTGGAAGTCCGCTGGCCACTGCATCCAGTTGCTTAGACATGTAGGCAACAGGTCTTTGCCATGATCCCAAGTACTGTGTCAATACTCCCACAGCCATTCTTCTTTGCTCATGTACATACAGGTAGAATGGCCGTGTGTGGTCAGGTAGACCTAATGCTGGGGCACTCATCAAAGCCCTCTTCACATCTTCGAATGCCGTTTGCTGTTCTTGAGTCCATAAGAAGGGGTCGTGCTCTGTACCTTTGATAGCTGCATACAGAGGTTTTGCCAGTATCGCGTAGCTGGGAATCCATATCCTACAGAAGCCTGCTGCCCCCAAGAATTCTCGCACTTGTCTTCTATTCCTGGGTATCGGTATTTGGCACACAGCTTCTTTTCTCTCTGGCCCCATAATTCTTTGACCTTCAGAGATATGGAATCCCAGATATTTGACAGTTGGCAAACACAACTGAGCCTTCCTTCTTGACACCTTGTATCCTGCCTTCCAGAGGATGTGTAGTAGATCATGCGTTGCTTGCTGACATACTTCCTTTGTAACTGCTGCTATCAACAAGTCATCTACATATTGTAATAATACACACTCTCCTGGGATAGACTCAAAATCTAGTAGATCTTGGCTTAGAGCTGAACCAAATAGGGTAGGTGAATTTTTAAACCCCTGGGGCAATCTTGTCCAGGTCATTTGGCGTTTCGAGCCCGTTACAGCATTTTCCCATTGGAAAGCAAAGATACATTGGCTCTCTACGGCAATTCGGAGGCAAAAGAAGGCATCTTTGAGATCTAAGACTGTAAAGTAAGTAGCCCCGCCCGGAATTAAAGCAAGCAGGTTATATGGATTGGGCACGACTGGATGTATACTAACAACCGCATCATTGACTGCTCTCAAGTCCTGCACAGGTCGATACTCATCTGTACCGGGCTTTTGAACAGGCAGCAATGGGGTGTTCCAGGGGGAAGTACAGAATTTTAGGATACCATACCGTATGAACTTATCCAGATAAGATTGGATGTTCTTCTTAGCCTTCTGCGGAATATGATATTGTCTCAGGCTTACTGGATAAACCCCAAGTTTTAGTTCGATTTTAATAGGTGGAATATTGCGGGCCAGTCCTGGTGGGTTGTTCTCTGCCCAAACTCCTGGTATGTTAAATAAGGATTCATCACTCCTCGGGTTTTGGCTAGTCAACACTGTATAAAGTCGCCACTCTTCTTCCTTTGGTACGGACAATGTCATAATACCTGAGGGTCCATTAAACTTTAAGGATGTTGTTCCATTTGGTAGGAACGTAATCTGCGCTTGTAATTTGGATAGCATATCACGTCCCAGCAATTGGACTGGACACTCAGGCATATAAAGGAATTGATGTTTTACTACGTGGCCTCCCAATGTACAGAGTCGACTTTTAAGAACCGGTTTTTCAGCACTTCTTCCAGTTGCTCCTATTACAGTAATAGTTCTTCCAGATGGAGGAGCAACTTGATTAGTCACCACCGAATGTTCAGCACCAGTGTCGATCATAAACGCACTCCTTTTTCCCCCTATTGATACATCGACCATAGGCTCCGCTCGACCAAGGGGGATGGAGCCCGGTCGGTATCAATAGTCCTCCATGACCGTGTCAGCCAATCCCACAAAGTCCCTACCTTCTCTATCGCGGGACCTTTGCGCTGCTGGATAGTACCTATCTTCCCTTACACTTCCTCTGTTCCCATTACTCCCTCTATTACCATTACTCCCTCCGGGGCCTCCTCTACCTCTCGCTCTGCCTCTAAAGTTTCCATAACCTGCCCTGGGTAAGTCTCTCTCATACTGCTCTCTTTGCGGACACTCATTCCTCCAATGCCCTTCTTCCTTGCAGTACGCGCACTGATTCCTACTCAAAGGCTCCCTATTCCATCTACCATCGCCTCTATCTGGAGCCCCGTCTATCTACGCCTGCGATCGCTACCGCTAACATATCTGCCTTTCTACGCATCTTGCGCTCTTCCTCTTTCTTACTTTCTGTTTCCCTATTCATATATACTTTGTTCGCTACCTCCATTAGTTGGGTGATAGACATACCTGCAAACCCTTCTAATTTCTGTAGCTTGCGCTTAATATCTCCGTAAGCTTGGCTGACAAAGGCGGAGTTTACCATTCGGGAATTATCAGCGTCTTCCGGATTAAAGGGGGTATACAAGCGGTATGCCTCCAATAATCGGTCATAAAAGACACTGGGCGCTTCATCACTTTTCTGAATCACCTCAACTGTCTTCGACATGTTAATAGCTTTCTTCCCTCCGGCTTTCATGCCAGCAATTATAGCATCTCTATAGGCTTTAAGTTGAGCCATATCTGCGCCATTTACATTCCAGTCAGGATCGGTGTTAGGGTAATGTGTTGCGGCCCATGCTGCCGGATTGGCTTGATTTAAAGCACGGGCTCTCTCCTCTAGCGCCTTAATGGCCGCTTGGTTAATCCTTGTCCTTTCCTCATTATTGAACAATGTCATTAATAACTGCTGGCAATCAGCCCATGTCGGGTTATGTGTCTGAACTATCGAGGTGAACAGATCGGTCATAGCTTGTGGTTTCTCAGTGTACGAGGAATTGTGGGTCTTCCAATTTAAGAGATCGGTAGTCGTGAACGGGACATATACGAAGACTGGGTCAGCATGTGCCATTTGACCTGCGGCATCGATATAGGCTGACCCAGGATTCAGACGAAGAGGCATCTGATAATGTTTTAATTGTTGGGTACCGGTCAGTTGTCGGGTTAGTATGGGGCTACGTGGAGGGGCGTCAGTTAAAGGTTCCGGTCGAGAGGTAATAGGGCATGAGGATGTGGGAACTTGATTTTGGGAAAAATTAGTGAATAGTATACTCCGAGCCGAGCTAGAAGAAGCTTGACCGGAAGTTTGAAGTGGCGCCAAATCAGGATATTCAGATCTAATGGGGGTTGGTCCTGGTTCCGGAAGGGGAGTTTTAATACGAGGGGGGGTGGATTCTGTACTGGAGGAGGAAGCGGAAGTGGATGGGGGCAATAGGGGAAGGGGTGCAGAACTTCCTGCATTCGCGTCACTTCCTCTTAAAGGGAAGTAAGGGGGCGGCAAAGGGATCTCGGACTCAGGGGGCGTGTCCAAAATGGGCCTAACACCGGTCCTAGTGGACAAATAAGTCCTGGCCACCATGAGGCGACATTGCTCCTCGTGGCATATCCGGATCCATTTTGGCGAGTCGTTTACGGCCTGCCTCCAACAATCAATGTATGGAAACTGTCCGTAAAGTTCAGGCCTACCTGACACAGCCACGTGTACACGCTGTACCAGGGTTGGATCCAAACTGCCACGCGGCGGCCATGCCGCAACCAAAGTAGGCCACTCCCTAGTGCACAAAGTGACCAAACGAACAGGAGACATTTTAACCCCAAAATCACATATTTTGAATCCCTTTTTAAAATTCTTTACCATACAACCTAAGGGATCCGAAATCGCTGACTCTGACGCGCCCATACTTATCAATGGAACGTCGTTGACAACGAATACTATGCACGCGTTCTTATTCAACAGTCACACCCGTTTCCTCTGGCAACAGCACCACGTGGTACAGTTACCAAGTGAAACGTACACAATAATCACTCAGGGAATTCCCGTACACACACAGCTGTTACACCAGTCGCTAAATAATCAATATTATGCCCTTTGGCGAAACTATACAGTCACCCACGCTATAATTCTCTATATATGAATTACCCGTCTATAACACACCCCAGTAACATCGTCTTTTACTAGTATCGGTTACAGTACGGTTAGCATAGGTCAAAGCACAATTTAAGGTCACAATACAATTATTAGTGGTTATGGTGTTAAACATGCAATAGACGACAATGATTAGTACTTATATACAGTGTCAGTAAATATACAGGGTTATGGTACCGTGCACTATGATACAGCAACACACTATTAACACTCTCGCTAGACGGCTGAGCTCGCGCTATCTAACAAGATATACACTTTACTAACAATCTTTAACACATTTACAATCCCAACTAAACTATTGGCCAGTACCTTGAATGGACTACCTAAAACTATATACACCCGTTTTGGTTAGCCACACTGCCCAAGCACCACATATAGCGAACTAGAGGGCGGAATTTACAAAATTGCCCTTCTAGTCTATTTACTCTATCAAAAGTCTAGTGGGTTCCAAATTTACACGCCTTCCCACTTAGCCAAGATAGGTTGAGAGCTAGCGAACCGAATTTACACAGGCGCCGCTTAGTCTCCCGGTCCCTCCGACCTAGCGAACGTAATATACACCCTAGAACGCTAGTCTAGACAAGACACCGGTGTCCGGCTAGGGCTATTTACACAGGACCCCGCCTGACTAACCAGATCAAACGGTCTTACTAAAGAGCGTTCGATCGAGCGGTGCGCCTTCGCTCCTTCCCTCCGACAGAGGGGGCAGATTCCATACACAGATTTAAACCCCTTTTGGGCCTACCGCACAATCGGTATACCCCTAGTGGGTCTGCCGTCTAAAACAGCAGTTGTCTTACCTCCTCGTTCCTGAACCTGAGTTCACACTCATCGACGGGGACACCCCAGCACTTCTTACGTAGAGGCCGATGATCTCCTGGACAACAGACCAGTGGCGCCGAGACGAAGGGAGGTCCACGCAGAAGTTCAGGGGTGCAGCCGTAGAGAACGTGGGCAAAGATAGACCGTCTCACGCCTCTGCCTCTCAGCTACCGTTGAACGATGAGCTTCCCGGCCAATGCACCAAATGATACCGGAGAAACTGACGGAAGCAAAGCACAGAGGGATGGACACAGGTTTCTTCAGGAAGGAAGAGATTCTTTATTGGATCACCGATCGGGACTCAGAGGGACTAATGTCACCAAAAATACAGCAAGTTCTGAGCCCTGAACAATAGTGCAGGCTTCCTATATAGGCACATAACTCCTCCCATATTAAGCTCCACCCGCACATTCTCTTGACCAATCATTACAAATAAGAATTAACTTCCTGCTTGACCACATGGCTTGTCCAGCACAATGGAGGAGGGGAATACTACATCCTGTATTCTTGCACATGCTCCGTACACTACTGATCGTATCTTGCCTCGTGCAACCAACTGATCGATACGTCAGCATATGCACGTACACATGCCATGTGGTAATCTCGGCCTACTAAATTTATTTTTACCGAGATTCCACCACAATACGGTTCGAAAAATACTTGGTATGTGTTTTCTAATAGCTATATCCTGTGAGTTTCCCTCGCTTCGGAGATATGACTTTTATTTTTTTTCTGTTGATACGATTCTGTAATTAGGCAGCACCAGGGTTAACCCCTGTATGTACACATCCCATAAAGTCCCTTTAATTGTCTGCCCAGTATACACTCAATACCTTCCTCCTCCAACATAGCCGCTGATGTCTCCCCCACAGATCGGTATCGGGGAGATCCTCGCTCCAGCCTGCTGAAGGTCACCCAGCACTGAGGGTGCTGACACATGGGATTTTTACACATGGTCTCATCCAATATGCCATGTTGTGCCATCCTAACTTATACGTGGCCGCGAGGAGCTGTCACTTCATTCACTACTAATCATCAATCTGCAAAAAAAAAAAAAAATCTTTTAGTGTTTTAAAGAGGAATAATTATTTTTAGGACATACAAAGGGCTGTGATATATACATTATTTTAACCAAATGTTTTGTACTACACATTACTGTGAGTTATTACTGAGGAGCTCTGTGAGTTATTACTGTGGAGCTCTGTGAGTTATTACTGAGGGGCTCTGTGAGTTATTACTGTGGAGCTCTGTGAGTTATTACTGAGGGGCTCTGTGAGTTATTACTGAGGGGCTCTGTGAGTTATTACTGAGGAGCTCTGTGAGTTATTACTGAGGGGCTCTGTTAGTTGTTACTGAGGGGCTCTGTGAGTTATTACTGGGGAGCTCTGTGAGTTATTACTGAGGAGCTCTGTGAGTTATTACTGAGGAGCTCTGTGAGTTGTTACTGTGGAGCTCTGTGAGTTGTTACTGAGGAGCTCTGTGAGTTATTACTGTGGAGCTTTGTGAGTTGTTACTGTGGAGCTCTGTGAGTTATTACTGAGGAGCTCTGTGAGTTATTACTGAGGGGCTCTGTGAGTTATTACTGTGGAGCTCTGTGAGTTATTACTGTGGAGCTCTGTGAGTTATTACTGAGGAGCTCTGTGAGTTATTACTGAGGAGCTCTGTGAGTTATTACTGAGGAGCTCTGTGAGTTATTACTGAGGGGCTCTGTGAGTTCTTACTGAGGATCTCTGTGAGTTATTGCTGTGGAGCTCTGTGAGTTATTACTGTGGAGCTTTGTGAGTTATTACTGTGGAGCTCTGTGAGTTATTACTGAGGAGCTCTGTGAGTTATTACTGAGGGGCTCTGTGAGTTATTACTGTGGAGCTCTGTGAGTTATTACTGAGGGGCTCTGTGAGTTATTACTGAGGAGCTCTGTGAGTTATTACTGTGGAGCTCTGTGAGTTATTACTGAGGAGCTCTGTGAGTTGTTACTGTGGAGCTCTGTGAGTTGTTACTGAGGAGCTCTGTGAGTTATTACTGTGGAGCTCTGTGAGTTGTTACTGTGGAGCTCTGTGAGTTATTACTGACTGTGGAGCTCTGTGAGTTATTACTGAGGAGCTCTGTGAGTTATTACTGAGGGAGCTCTGTTAGTTATTACTGAGGATCTCTGTGAGTTATTGCTGTGGAGCTCTGTGAGTTATTACTGAGGAGCTCTGTGAGTTATTACTGAGGGGCTCTGTGAGTTATTACTGAGGGGCTCTGTGGAGTTATTACTGTGGAGCTTTGTGGAGGTTATTACTGTGGGCTGTGAGTTATTACTGAGGGAGCTCTGTGAGGTTACTGAGGCTCTGTGAGTTATTGCTGTGGAGCTCTGTGAGGAGTTATTACTGAGGGCTCTGTGAGTTATTACTGTGGACTCTGTGAGGTTATTACTGAGGGGGACTCTGTGAGTTGATACTGTGGAGACTCTGTGAGTTATTACTGAGGGGCTCTGTGAGTTATTACTGAGGGCTCTGTGAGGTTATTACTGTGTGGAGCTCTGTGGAGTTATTACTGTGGGGCTCTGTGAGGTTATTACTGGGGGAGCTCTGTGAGGTTGTACTGAGGGAGCTCTGTGAGTTATTACTGAGGAGCTTTGTGAGTTATTACTGTGGAGCTCTGTGAGTTATTACTGTGGGGCTCTGTGAGTTATTACTGGGGAGCTCTGTGAGTTATTACTGAGGAGCTCTGTGAGTTATTACTGAGGAGCTTTGTGAGTTATTACTGTGGAGCTCTGTGAGTTATTACTGAGGAGCTCTGTGAGTTATTACTGGGGAGCTCTGTGAGTTATTACTGAGGAGCTCTGTGAGTTATTACTGGGGAGCTCTGTGAGTTATTACTGTGGGGCTCTGTGAGTTATTACTGGGGAGCTCTGTGAGTTATTACTGAGGAGCTCTGTTAGTTATTACTGTGGAGCTCTGTGAGTTATTACTGAGGAGCTCTGTGAGTTATTACTGAGGAGCTCTGTGAGTTATTACTGTGGAGCTCTGTGAGTTATTACTGAGGAGCTCTGTGAGTTATTACTGAGGGGCTCTGTGAGTTATTACTGTGGAGCTCTGTGAGTTATTACTGAGGAGCTCTGTGAGTTATTACTGAGGGAGCTCTGTTAGTTATTACTGAGGATCTCTGTGAGTTATTGCTGTGGAGCTCTGTGAGTTATTACTGAGGAGCTCTGTGAGTTATTACTGAGGGGCTCTGTGAGTTATTACTGAGGGGCTCTGTGAGTTATTACTGAGGGGCTCTGTGAGTTATTACTGAGGAGCTCTGTGAGTTATTACTGAGGAGCTCTGTGAGTTATTACTGATAGATAGTTTCGGTAGGTGTCTATATATTGGGGGGGGGGGGTGACGCAGTGGTTATGGTGTAATCATTAACTACTCACCTGGCCCGGTTTCCATGGTAACAGAACGCTTTCCCTCCATCATGGCCGCCGTGCGTTCCAAGCCTCGCTCTCACACTGAGCTGCTCTCTGATTGGTTGCTGTCTCAGATCGCGTGACTGATTCCAGG
>OW240920.1:145828722-145848527 GCA_933207985.1 Pelobates cultripes | reverse complement strand
AATCTACCGAACAACCGCACGAATGACTAGACCACCTGGGAGCTGGAGTGTGCCGGCAATTAGCCTCCCAGAAGTTGCGGTTAACCGCAGCTTAATTGACGAATACTGGGTGGCTGCTATTCGTATACCGAACACAAGGTCGTGGCCATTTTAAACACGCGAACGCACAGCGGTGTTCGACGCCTAACTCATGGAACTAAAAACGGACACAGTTTGGCACGAACACCGCTGAAGCCGCCAACCTCCCTTCTTGTTCGATGGACGTTCACGAACGGCCCTGTATTCGGTAGTTGTACCTGACTACACCATACCCCAGATAGGAATCCCATGGAGCTCATTCGTATGAGAACTGACTTTGTGAAGACTGGCTCCATGGCGATTAAACTGTTTTCGTGTGGTCTGAGTGCCATTCGTTTAATAATGTGCGCTCAGACCTGAGCTATCTGGGGATATGTTAAATGTATAGTTTTATTGTAACTTGTGTCACATAGTGTATTTTTTTTTTTTTTTAAAGATGCTTTTTGTTCTTTATTGGTAGAATATACAGAAATACAGGTACATATAAGTATGCAAATACACAGCAAGTTACATCGATTATTCAGCATCAAGTGTTCACCAAGATATACAATGTATTCGTTACATGTAACAAAGGGCAATGAGTAGTCGTCAGTGGCATACAATCAGTTACACGTATATATTAGTTATATATCCATAGTTGACAGTAAGGAATAAATTGCTTCCCAATCGAGCGAAGCTTGCTGGCAATCGTATGCTGTCACCATCTATGTCTTGGACCTGTATAGCGAACATGTCATCTATTAAGTATGCGAACTTGGGTAAAACTCAGGGGAGGAAAAGGAGGGAAAGGGGGGGGTATCGGACCACGGTAGAGCTACTGTCCCAGAATTGTCACATTTGTGACAGCTTATTAATCACTTCCATAATACCTTATGTGGGATTGGATTTAATAGGAAGGGTGGTCTCACCTTCTGCCAGTGCAATGGTTTGTGCAATGTTAGATGAGTAAGCCTGGTGTTTAGAATGTTGGAGCAGATCCCATCGTTTCCACGCTTCTTTCCAAAACTTTTGTGGAGGCATGTTAGACCTGGCCATTACTTCATATTTTTGTGTGTCATTAATTAAAGCTATACCTTGATATAATTGTGGGGTGTGTTGTGATTGCCAATATCGGCTAATGAGTGTCAGTACCGCTACTAAGATATGATATATCAGGTATCGTGATGTTTTTGTGAGATCAGGAAACATATATTGTAAGAGATAAATCTCCGGGCATTTTTCTAAAATAACTCCCAAAGCTTCATTTATCAGGGTCTGTGTGTCTGCCCATAAAGATTTCAAGGCCGGGCACGGCCACCATATATGGGGCATGGTGCCAGAGCTGGTCCCACATCTCCAACACAGGCCTGTACATGCAGGATTTATTCGTGTTAGCCTTGCAGGCACTAAGTACCAGCGGTATAAAAGTTTCCTTGTGAGTTCCAGATGGGATGCGTTAAGTGTAAATTTCTTATTTGCACATAGTATGTAAGCCCACTGATGGGCTGTTAGCTCCCTACCTATCTCTGATTCCCATGCTTTTACAAATGACAATGTATGTGGATCTTGAGACAAGAAATGGGAATTGTATATTATGGATATTTATTTTTGTGGTTTTTGGGTTTGCGTACACAATTTCTCTATTATTGATAGTTCTTCCCATCTCGTATCAGAGGGTAGCATGTGTTTGTTCTTGCACAGCCAGGAGGTAATTTGCTTATATGGAAACTCAGCTGAGTTGGGTAGGTGGTAAGTATGCTGAAGTCATTTAAAGGGTATCAACTCCCCCCGGTTGTACAGCTGCCTTAAGTGTGTTATTCCCTTAGCACTCCAAGCAGCCAAGGTCAGCGAGGGTATCAGCCCACAGAGAGAATCTAAGAGTAAGACCGGAGAAATCACTTTATGCAATCCCTGTGTAGAATGGAATTTATCCCATTCCCTTAAGGATGTGGCTGTAAGTGGTGTCATGTCCCTATATTTTTTCCTAATTTGTGGGGGTAGCCAAGCTAAGTGTGTTAGATGTTGTCCCTCTGTGAATTCTGCCTCTAAAGTCACCCAGGGAGAGACGTGGTGAAATTGATGTAGTTCATTAAGCACTGAGGCTATAATTGACGCTTTGTAGTATGTAATTATATGTGGTAATCCCATTCCCCTATCTTTATATGCTAGATACATGGTTTTGGCAGCAGTTCTGGGTTTCTTATTGTTCCAAACGAAGGTGTTAATAATGTTTTGAGCTTCTCAGAATAATTTTTTGGGTAAGTGAATTTGGAGTGTGCGAAATAAATATTGCAACTGCGGAAGAATCATCATTTTAACGGCTGCTATTTTACCCATCCAAGATATATATTTCCCCCTCCAGGTCCAAAGTTTTTGTTTTATTGCCGTAAGCAAATTAATATAGTTTTCTCTATATAAATGGCTTTCTAGTTTTGTAAATTTTATCCCTAAGAAAGTAAGGTTATTTTGGCGCCATTCATAGTTATGTGCTTGTTTTAGGCTAGTGTATAGTGCTAAAGGTGTATCAAGACACATGACTTGTGTCTTTAAGGTGATAAATTTATAGTAAGAACAATGACTATAATGTTGTAACAGGGACTGGAGTTCTGGGATAGAAACAGAGGGGTTAGATAGAGATAACATAACGTCATCCGCGAACATAGTTAGTTTATAGGCTTTATGTTTGGGCATCGCTCCTTGGATTAATTCATTATCCCTTATAGCCTGGGCCAGCGGTTCTAATGCAAGTATATAAAGAGCTGGAGAGAGTGGACAGCCCTGCCTTGTACCATTTGTAATATAAAAAGGTTCAGAGACAAAACCTCCATTTGTAACTCGTGCGGCCGGCCTAGAATACATTGCCGAGATTAGGGACAAAAAGGGCCTGGGGAAGTCAAATTTTTGCAAGACCTTTCCGTAAGAAGTTCCAGTTTAGTCTATCGAAGGCCTTCTCGGCGTCCAGGGACATAAAGACCCTGGGCTCGCCGGAAGGCCCCCGATTATAGAGCAGATTATGTAGTTTCCTATTACGATCTGCCCCGTGTCGTCCCTTTACAAATCCCACCTGGTCCGGATGTATAAAAGAAGGGAGAAGGGTGGCCACCCCATTAGCGTAGATTTTGGCTAAAATTTTAGTATGCGTTGTGATAAAGTGAAGGCAGATAGGCCTTTTAACCCCAGGGGAAGTACGTGTAGTTTGTGTGTTGCACAACACAAAACATTGTTTAGTTATGGGCCCCTGCGGTGGAGCATTTGGAGAGAAGGGTGGGCCAATGCTCCACTCCACAGTTTAGTGGTTTTCTGGGGAGACATAGATCCAAGCCAGGGTTTTTTGGACCGTCTCCAACCCACTGCTCAGCTGCAGTTAATGAGCTGTTGCAGTGGGAATAAACCCCTCCCGGCTAGGCAGGAAAAGGAGAGGGATTGCTGGCTTCCTCCCAGGAAGCAGGTAGGAGAAAGGCTGTTCTCTCCAGATAGAGAGTCAAGGAGACTAGGCACTGGGAGTGCAGAAAGGAAGCAGTCAAGGCTGGCTTGGAGCACTGGGAGTGCAGGAGGAAGCAGTCATGGCTGGCTTGGAGCACTAGAAGTGCAGAAAGGAAAGCAGTCAGGGCAAGGCTGGCTTGGAGCACTGGGAGTGCATGAGGAAGCAGTCAAGGCTGGCTTGGAGCACTGGGAGTGCAGAAAGGAAAGCAGTCTGGGCAAGGCTGGCTTGGAGCACTGGGAGTGCAGAAAGGAAAGCAACAGGCTAGCTAGCAGAGTGTTGCTGTGACGAGACCAATCTCGCCACATTGCATTGGAGAAGCCTGGTTGCTCGCCTGCTGCCTTTGGACTATGGCCCCTTTTAAAAGACTGAATTTTTCCATGCAGAAAAGCCATATTCATGCTTTTCTGCCGGTTGTTCGGTAGTTTCAATCTACCGAACAACCGTACGAATGACTGGACCACCTGGGAGCTGGAGTGTGCCGGCAATTAACCTCCCTGAAGCTGCGGTTAACCGCAGCTTAATTGATGAACGCTGGGTGGCCGCCGTTCGTATCCCGAACACGAGGTCGCGGCCATTTTAAACCATACGAATGAACAGCGGTGTTCGCCTCTATTTTTATGGAACTAAAATCGGACACAGTTTTGCGCGAACACCGCTGAAGCCGCCGACCTCCCTTCTCGTTCGGTGAAAGCACACGAATGACCCGGTGTTCGGTATTTTTGTGTGAATATCTTATACCCCAGATAGGAATCCCATGGAGCCCATTCGTATGAAACTGACTGTAAAGACTTTGGCTCCATGGCGATTGAACTGTATTCGTGTAGTCTGAGTGCCATTCACCTAATAATGTGCACTCAGACCTTAGCTATCTGGGGATATGTTACATGTCTGTGTTTTATGTATAAATGTGACTTTATGTATTTTAAAGTGCTTTGTGTCTTTTTGCAACCATGTGCTTAATGGAGTCTTGTGTCTATCCTGGGAGATAATTGAATTACTTATCTCCAGCATAGAAGACTCTGAAACTGGTTTGGGCCAGAAAGCCATGCTTCATTTAGTCACAAAGGACTTTTTACTAACTTTTGAACCCCTTGTCTGATTTGTGCCATTTTTGAATATGTTGTTCCCCTGAATGGATTGATTGTGCATATGTAATTTTATGTGAATGTGATGTATGGTTTTAGAGTTATGAAAGTTGGGTAGAAAGTATGTTTTAACTGTATGTATAATTGAGTTTCCTCTCAGGATAAGGGGAGGGAATAAGTGGGATGTAACTGTGATGTGATTGGTTGTTTTATACCTCCCTGTGGGCGGTCCTGTATTTGCAAGACTGTAATAAAAACCAGGCTGGGTGTGCCAGCACCTCAGATTCTGCTTAACCCTCAAAACGAAGTGTCGTCTCGTTATTGGGGGAATTGGATTGTGTGCTGACTGCCAGGAGTGTAAGCTGTTTGTATTGCTTTTCCTGTTCGGCTGCTTCCAGGGTTCCTGTGTCTGCTGTTCGAGAGTTGGTGAATACGTGCAGTTTGGAGTTCAGGAGGTTGGTGTTTGCAGTAGATGCTGGTCTATGGGAAAGGGGATTATCGCCTAAACCGATTTTATCCCCTTGGGAGAGAAACGGTCCGTTACAATTGGTGGCAAGCGGCGGGATCGTTCCTACAACCAGAAGGACAGCTACAAGACAACACCAGTGCCTGGATTACAATTGAGGGCAACGTTAGTACCCGTACAGCGACCCTATCTACAAAGGAACCAACTTCGGCAGAGGAAGCATGGCGCCTGGCTACACTCAAGAGCAGTTTGACAGAGAGGTTAATGCGGTGCTGTCGCTCTGTGGACCCAACCCCGCGGAGAGTACAGTGCGGATCGCCAAGAAAACAATAGGAGAGTACCTGCAAGCCCTAGCAGAGTCGGCCAGGGGGGAGACACCCCAGCTGCTGAGTAAGTTCCAGAGAGCCAAAGGTGTTGTCCTTCCTCCCCAGCGGCCGTGTGAGTTACAGGGAGCCAAAGGTGCCGTCCTTCCTCCCCAGCGGCAGTGTGTGTCCCAGGGAGCCAAAGGTGTCGTCCTTCCTCCCCAGCAGCAGTGTGTAGCCCAGGGAGCCAAAGGTGCCGTCCTTCCTCCCCAGCGGCAGTGTGTGTCCCAGGGAGCCAAAGGTGTCGTCCTTCCCCAGCGGCAGTGGGTATCCCAGGGAGCTGAAGGTGTCGTCCTTCCTCCCCAGCGGCAGTGTGTATCCCAGGGAGCCAAAGGTGTCGTCCTTCCTCCCCAGCGGCAGTGTGTACCCCAGGGAGCAGAAGGTGTTGTCCTTCCTCCCCAGCAGCAGTGTGTGTCCCAGGGAGCCAAAGGTGTCGTCCTTCCTCCCCAGCGGCAGTGTGTGTCCCAGGGAGCTGAAGGTGCCGTCCTTCCTCCCCAGCGGCAGTGTGTATCCCAGGGAGCTAAAGGTGTCGTCCTTCCTCCCCAGCGGCAGTGTGTATCCCAGGGAGCTGAAGGTGTCGTCCTTCCTCCCCAGCGGCAGTGTGTATCCCAGGGAGCTGAAGGTGCCGTCCTTCCTCCCCAGCAGCAGTGTGAATTACAGGGAGCTGAAGGTGTCGCCCTTCCTCCCCAGCGGCAGTGTGAATTCCAGGGGGCCGAAGGTGTCGTCCTTCCTCCCCAGCAGCAGTGTGTACCCCAGGGAGCTGAAGGTGCCGTCCTTCCTCCCCAGCGGCAGTGTGTGTTACAGGGAGCTGAAGGTGCCATCCTTCCTCCCCAGCGGCAGTGCGAGTTACAGGGAGCTGAAGGTGCCGGCCTTCCTCCCCAGTGGCAGTGTGTGTCCCAGGGAGCTGAAGGTACCGTCCTTCCTCCCCAGCAGCAGAGTGTCCTGCAGGGAGCAGAGACCGGTAGTCTCGCACCCCAGCAGCAGGTCAAAATACTGAAAGGGGAGACAGTCGGTCCCTCCCTCCACCAGCAGAGAGAGTGTCAGGGAGAGGAACCTACTAACCACTCTCCCCAGCGGCAGTTTACAGTTCAGAGAGAGGAGCTTGTTACACCCTCTCCAGCGGGCAGCCTAAGCAGCAAGGGGAGAGAGGTTGAGCACCCCCCAACAGTGCAGATGGGACTGTAGCTCTGCACTTACAGCACAAGGGATAGGGACACGGTCCTGTTCCCCAGCCACAGAGCGCAGGTATCCAGAGGGACAGTCGGTTCTCCTCCCACAACCAGGCTCACCAGGCTACCCGCGGGTAGCATTGAGTATCAGGGCAGAAAGTACCGCTGGTTGCTTCCACTCGTAGCAACCCACCAAGGCAGCCTAACAGTTGCCCACACAGTCGTGGTGAGGCACCTGGACATGGACAAAGTTCTCCTCTACCCAGGTGTAGTAACCAGTTATTGTGGGTGGGCTGTACTGCCGTTTCTGTTTTGTGGGTGGGTTGCTGGACTAACCAGGGCACTGACCGGCAGGAGGTCAGATACCCTGTTAGTCTAGTTGGTAAAGGGGAGAAGTGTGGCGAAACCAACCTCGCCACTGTGAACTGGAGAAGCCTGGTTGCTCGCCTGCTCCCTTTGGACTATGGCCCTGCAGGTTAAACCGCTTATTTCCCCTGCAGAAAGGCTTATTTGTGTGATCTGAGTGCCATTCATCTAATAATGTGCACTCAGATCCCAGCTATCTGGGGATATGTGAAATGTCTGTGTGTTATGTGTAAATGTGACTTTATGTATTTTAAAGTGTTTTGTGTCTTTTGCAACCATGTGCTTAATGGAGTCTTGTGTCTGTCCTGGGAGATAATTGAATTACTTATCTCCAGGATAGAAGACTCTGAAACTGGTTTGGGCCAGAAAGCCATGCTTCATTTAGTCACAAAGGACTTTTTACTAACTTTTGAACCCCTTGTCTGATTTGTGCCATTTTTGAGTGTGTTGTTCCCCTGGATGGATTGATTGTGAATGTGATGTATGGTTTTGGAGTTATGAAAGTTGGGTAGAAAGTATGTTTTAACTGTATGTATAATTGAGTTTCCTCTCAGGATAAGGGGAGGGAATATGTGGGATGTAAATGTGATGTGATTGGTTGTTTTGTAACGCCCTGTGGGCTGTACTATGTTTGTGGATTGGGAATAAAAGAGACTGTATGTGACAGTACAGGGAGTTCCTGTTTTAACCCTCAAAGTGAAGTGTCGTCTCATTATTGGGGGAAGGATTCATTGTATGCTGTTCCAGTTTGACTGCTAGGAGAGTAAACCTATTCGCATGGTTCCTATTCAACTGTCTACAGCATTCATATGCTTGAGAGGATTCATATGCTTCTCCGGTTCAGTGGTTGTGGTGTCTGCTGCAGTGCTTGGAGTCCTCAGGAAGCGCTAGGAGCATCCTTTAACGGAGGTACCCAGTCGGGGTGCCAGGCGATCCGTTACAACCCCCACAAACGTTACATCCCCTGAGAGCCCCGATCTGGGTGACCAACATATCCAAAAATCACCCAGATTGGTTCAGGGGCTTGGAATTTCCCTGGAAGTCATAATCTTGACCGACAGTTCCATTAAATCATGGCTAGCGGTCGGTTAGTCCGGTAGTTTAAAAATGAACAAACTACCGGACATAGTCAATAGTCTTACCCTGGAGCTTGTTCATGAGAATGTTTCCACCGAACAGTGCCCTTCTAAGTGGTGTAGAACTGAATGCAGGCAATCATAGAAGTCCAGCAGTGTTCGGGAGTTTGTGTCCCTTTTCAGTTCCATGAACTCGACAACCAAACAAGATGCCTGCGTTCATGCAAACAAGATGACCGCAACCTAGTGGTCGTTCATGCGAACAGTGGCCACCCGGACAAACAATTAGAACACTGTGGTGGAACGTTTTACAAACTGTCAATTAGGCTTAAAGGAGCACTCTAGGCACCCAGACCACTTCAGCTTAATGAAGTGGTCTGGGTGCCAGGTCCTTCTAGGGTTAACCCATTTTTTTATAAACATAGCAGTTTCAGAGAAACTGCTATGTTTATGAATGGGTTAAGCCTTTCCCCTAATCCTCTAGTGGCTGTCTCATTGACAGCCACTAGAGGCGCTTGCGTGCTTCTCACTGTGATTTTCACAGTGAGAGCACGCAAGCGTCCATAGGAAAGCATTGTAAATGCTTTCCTATGCGACGGGCTGAATGCGCGCGCAGCTCTTGCCGCGCGTGCGCATTCAGCCCAGGAGGAGGAACGGAGGCGGAGAGGAGGAGGAGAGCTCTCCGCCCAGCGCTGGAAAAAGGTACGTTTTTAACCCTTTCCCCCTTCCAGAGCCGGGTGGGGGCACCCTCAGGGCACTATAGTGCCAGGAAAACAAGTATGTTTTCCTGGCACTATAGTGGTCCTTTAACAAGCTCCCGGGTGGTCCATGGTTCGTGCGCCTGTTAGGTTCCCGAACAGAATAGAGAAAGGGCACGAACCAAGCCAGTTCCCTAGTCTTTTACAGGTTTCCCTGCAGGGCCCATTGTCTGTGTGCAGGAGCCTGGCAAGCAAGCTCCTCCTGGAGCTTGTGGGAAGGAAGGTTTGTCACAATCCATAGTGTTGGTGTGTCTGTGTTTAACAGAGCTCCACAGCAATAATACTCCCAGTAATGTGTCTCCTGGCAGGTCGCAAAGTGGTTCAAAACCCCGGACCAAGTTGTACGGGAACTGCAAGGTCACCTAGCCGAAAACAGTTAAATAACATTCGCAGCTACGTACTGCAAAGTTGACCGGGCACCCACAAAGTCGTCATTCTGAAATTAGTTCCATAGCGGTTGCAGCTAAGTACCGCTGAGGACCGTTTGTGGATTTGTTCATGCGAATGGCTACCAGGGAGCTAGCATTCGGTTCCATTCATGAGAAGGAAAAGTGCCAAACCAGGGGTAATGAGGGACCATTGCTAATGGCAGCTGGGCAGGGTAACTCCCGAACAGTGTCTCTAATCTGGACCGTTGTCGGTGGGCAGGAGGCCAGCTTCCCCACTCTTCTAAGGATCTTAACATGTATAGCTTGGACGAAAGACGAGACGGGGGGGATATGATAGAAACATTTAAATACATAAAGGGAATCAACACAGTAAAGGAGGAGACTATATTTAAAAGAACAAAAACTACCACAAGAGGACATAGTCTTAAATTAGAGGGACAAAGGTTTAAAAATAATATCAGGAAGTATTACTTTACTGAGAGGGTAGTGGATGCATGGAATAGCCTTCCAGCTGAAGTGGTAGAGGTTAACACAGTAAAGGAGTTTAAGCATGCGTGGGATAGGCATAAGGCTATCCTAACTATAAGATAAGACTAGGGACTAATGAAAGTATTTAGAAAATTGGGCAGACTAGATGGGCCGAATGGTTCTTATCTGCCGTCACATTCTATGTTTCTATGTTTGTCACATTCCCCCTCTCCCTATCTCCCTTCTCTTTCTCCATCCCTCCCTCCTTCTTCTCCCCTTTTTTCCTCTCTCTCCTCCTCCCTCTTTCCCTTCTCTCTCTCCCCCTCTCTCACTCCATTTTCTCCCCCTTTTATTTCTACCTTTCGCTCATCCCCCTGTCTCTCTCTTTCCTTGCTCTCTTTCTCTCCCCTTCTCTCTCTCTCTCCGTCCCTCTCTCACCCTCCAGTCCATCTCCCCATACCCCTCTCTCACCCTCCCTGTCCCGCTTCTAGATAAGGCCAGGGACTAATGAAAGTATTTAGAAAATTGGGCAGACTAGATGGGCCGAATGGTTCTTATCTGCCGTCACATTCTATGTTTCTATGTTTGTCACATTCCCCCTCTCCCTATCTCCCTTCTCTTTCTCCATCCCTCCCTCCTTCTTCTCCCCTTTTTTCCTCTCTCTTTCCATTCTCTCTCTCCCCCTCTCTCACTCCATTTTCTCCCCCTTTTATTTCTACCTTTCGCTCATCCCCCTGTCTCTCTCTTTCCTTGCTCTCTTTCTCTCCCCTTCTCTCTCTCTCTCCGTCCCTCTCTCACCCTCCAGTCCATCTCCCCATATCCCTCTCTCACCCTCCCTGTCCCGCTTCTTCCCCTCTTCTCTTTTCACCTCTCTCCATCCTCCCATCCCTCCCCCCCCCCCCATCCCTCTCCCCCCCATGACTGCTCAGGATACAGTGAAATCTATCTGACACATTCAGTGTGAGTACTTGGAGTGGCTGAGCAGGTAACCCAGGCTGTGATACAGGAATTGAAGGTGAGGCACTGGGACCCAATATCTGAAGGTAATATCAGAGTAAAGCTAAGAAATCTCTGAGAATCAACTGAGCTGAACTAAATGAGTCTGTGTTGTGATAGTGAGTACTCAGAGTTTAGTGTGAGATGCAGGACTCCAACAGAAAGTCTTCCAGTGAAGTGTTTAACTAATTCCTAGGGTGGCAGGGTGAGTATGAGTGTGCACTAACTGGATGTACAGAGTGAGTGTGCACTACCTGCAGGTACAGAGTGAGTGTGCACTACCTGCAGGTACAGAGTGAGTGTGCACTACCTGCAGGTACAGAGTGAGTGTGCACTAACTGGATGTACAGAGTGAGTGTGCACTACCTGCAGGTACAGAGTGAGTGTGCACTAACTGGATGTACAGAGTATGTACAGAGTGAGTGTGAAATCACTGGATGTACAGAGTGAGTGTGCACTAACTGGAGGTATTGTGGGTGCAAAGGATGTGGGGGGAATGAATGTTCATGTCATTGGGGGTGCACAGGATTTGGGGCGACAGATTGTACATGGTATTGGGGGTGTACAGGATTAGGGGGGCTGAATGTCCATGGTAATGTGGGTGCAGAGGATGTGGGGGCTGAATGTCCATGGTAATGTGGGTGCAGAGGATGTGGGGGGCTGATTGTCCATGGTATTGGGGGTGTACAGGATTAGGGGGCTGAATGTCCATGGTAATGTGGGTGCAGAGGATGTGGGGGGCTGATTCTCCTCGGCATTGTGGGGTACAGGATGTGGGGCTGATTGTCCATGGTATTGTGGGTGCACAGGATGTGGGGGGCTGATTGTCCATGGTATTGTGGGTGCACAGGATGTAGGGGGCTGATTGTCCATGGTATTGTGGGTGCACAGGATGTGGGGGGGCTGATTGTCCATGGTAATGTGGGAGTACATGATATGGGGGGCTGATTATCCATGGTATCGTGAGTGCATAGGATTAGGGGGGACTGAATGTCCATGGTAATGTGGGTGCAGAGGATGTGGGGGGCTGATTGTCCATGGTTATTGTACAGGATTAGGGGGGCTGATTATCCATGGTATTGGGGTGTACAGGATTAGGGGCTGAATGTCCATGGTAATGTGGTAGAGGATGTATTGATTATCCATGCATTGTGGGTGCACAGGATGGGGCTGATTGTCCATGTTATTGGGGTGTACAGGATGTGGGGGCTGATTGTCCATGGTATTGTGGGTGCACAGATGTGTGGCTGATTGTCCATGGTATTGTAAGGTGCACAGGATGTGGGCCAGGATTTGTCCTAATGGCATGGGGTGTAAGCAGGATGGGGGCCGATTGTCCATGAGACAGGGTACAGGATGTGGGGGGCTGATTATCCATGGCATTGTGGGTGCACAGGATGTGGGGGGCTGATTGTCCATGGTATTGTGGGTGCACAGGATGTGGGGGGCTGATTGTCCATGGTATTGTGGGTGCACAGGATGTGGGGGGCTGATTGTCCATGGTAATGTGGGAGTACATGATATGGGAGGCTGATTATCCATGGTATCGTGAGTGCATAGAATTAGGGGGGACTGAATGTCCATGGTAATGTGGGTGCAGAGGATGTGGGGGGCTGATTGTCCATGGTATTGGGGGTGTACAGGATTAGGGGGCTGAATGTCCATGGTAATGTGGGTGCAGAGGATGTGGGGCTGATTATCCATGGCATTGTGGGTGCACAGGATGGGGGCTGATTGTCCATGGTATTGTGGGTGCACAGGATGTGGGGGGCTGATTGTCCATGGTATTGTGGGTGCACAGGATGTGGGGTGCTGATTGTCCATGGTATTGTGGGTGCACAGGATGTGGGGGGCTGATTGTCCATGGTATTGTGGGTGCACAGGATGTGGGGGGCTGATTGTCCATGGTAATGTGGGAGTACATGATATGGGGGGCTGATTATCCATGGTATCGTGAGTGCATAGAATTAGGGGGGACTGAATGTCAATGGTATTGTTGGTGCATAGAATTATGGGGGACTGAATGTCCATGGTATTGTGTGTACACAGGATGTGGGGGGGCTGAATGTCCATGGTATTGTGGGTGCAGAGGATGTGGGGGGCTGATTATCCATGGCATTGTGGGTGCACAGGATGTGGGGGGCTGATTGTCCATGGTATTGTGGGTGCACAGGATGTGGGGGGCTGATTGTCCATGGTATTGTGGGTGCACAGGATGTGGGGGGCTGATTGTCCATGGTAATGTGGGTGCACAGGATGTGGGGGGCTGATTGTCCATGGTAATGTGGGAGTACATGATATGGGGGGCTGATTATCCATGGTATCGTGAGTGTATAGAATTAGGGGGGACTGAATGTCAATGGTATTGTTGGTGCATAGAATTATGGGGGACTGAATGTCCATGGTATTGTGTGTACACAGGACTTGGGGGACTGATTTTCTCCCAGGGGGGTGGGGTGGGGGTCTGAATATCTCTCTTGTAATTTAAAATTATTTTTAAAGACCATGCACTTTTGCTTGCACAAGGATTACAAACAATCTGTAATAATTGTAGGGGGGAAAAAAGCATTAAATGGGAAAATTCCATCTAACCCCATTTTCCATGGACCATGTGATTTTAATGCCCATGGCATGATACCCTATCTAGTTGTAAGTCCTACTCTCATGGCCAATTTCATGCAGGCGTAAATGGAGACTAAAGTTGCTTACTGAGGGCTTTAGTAAGTGATGGCCCCTGTTTGTTCCTCTAGGTTTCTCAGTATGAGTGACAGACCCTCCACCAGTTTTGAGGCATCTGGAAGAATGTCAGGGAATCCCAGGCTGGCTCCAGCAGAGACCATATTGGAGGAAGGTAATGTTAATGCAGCAATAAGGGCAATTTGTGTTAAAGCTGTCCTGTCCAATGTTTGTATTGTCCCGTAGACCATGGCCAGACACAGACCCAGCCACCAATTCAGCAGCTCCGCCGAGGTCCAGAGCCTAATGTGACCAAGAATAAGGGAAGGAAATCAACTAAAGGGAATTCCATAGAAAGAAGTAAACTTTCTGCCAGACACATCGAGGAGGCTGCAGGAGACGGTGAGGAGAGATGAAAGATGATGGACTATTGGAAGATAGGTGGATATGGGAAAAGAACCCAGGGAGTGGATTCACATTGTTTAGTTGAAGAGGTGATGTCCAGGGAGGAAAATCACAATGTTGGATTGAAGAGGTTCTGCCCAGGGAGAGGAGACCCACAGTGTTGGGTTGTAGAAACATAGAAACATAGAATGTGACGGCAGATAAGAACCATTCGGCCCATCTAGTCTGCCCAATTTTCTAAATACTTTCATTAGTCCCTAGTCTTATCTTATAGTTAGGGTAGCCTTATGCCTATCCCACGCATGCTTAAACTCCTTTACTGTGTTAACCTCTACCACTTCAACTGGAAGGCTATTCCATGCATCCACTACCCTCTCAGTAAAGTAATACTTCCTGATATTATTTTTAAACCTTTGTCCCTCTAATTTAAGAATATGTCCTCTTGTTGTGGTAGTTTTTCTTCTTTTAAATATAGTCTCCTCCTTTACTGTGTTGTAAAGGAGTAGAGTTGGTGCCTAGGGAGGGGAGGTCAGCATGTTGGTTTGAGGAGGTGGTGCCAGGGATGGGTGTCACAGTGTTTGGTTGACGAGGTGCCCAGTGAGAGGATGTGCCATGTTGGGTTAAAGAGGTGGTAATCAAGGAGGGGAGTCACAGTGTTGGGTTGAAAAGGTTGTTGCCAGGGATGGAGGTCTTCATATTGGGTTGAAGAGGTGGTGCCAATGGAGGGGAATCAGTCACTCTGTTGGGTTGAAGAGGTCGTACCTAGGGTGAGGACTCACCATGTTGGGTTGTAGCGGTGGTGCACAGGAAAGAGGAATTAGAGTGTTAGTTTGAAGAGGTATTGCCGAGGGAGAGGAAATAGTGTTGGGTTGAAGCGGTGGTAATCAAGGAGGGGAGTCACAGTGTTTGGTTGAAGCGGTGGTGCTCCTCTGGGGGGAAATCACAGTGTTCGTAATATTTTCATGGTTGTCACGTTCACTGCTCGGCATCATCAGGAAATATTTTCTGCTCAGAGGGTTCTGTGCCTATAATTACGAGTAACGTGGGGCAGATACATTGATTGGTTCATGCCTAGGGGAGCATAGTTAGGGGTAAGAGATGGCTTGACTGTTTTAATGTGTCTTTTTTTTTCCGTGGCAGTGTCAGATCTTGCAGCCTCTCTGCTCCTCGCCTGTCTCTTCTGTCATTTCTCTGACTGTCTTCTCCTGCTTCCGGGAACTTGCAGTCTGGGTTTGCGCTGTCTGGGCTCCTCGTCCCTGCCTAGCGACTGCCTGCCCAGCTTCCCTGAGCTGTGCTGCTGCTGCTGCTCGTCCTGCGATAACATAGACTGCGGCTTCCTGGATGTGTGTCAGCATACAGCTGAGTGTCTGGAGCTAGCCATGGAAGTCTCTGAGCTATGTTACCACTGACTAATCCTAACCTCCATCTACTAACAAAGAGATTACGGTACTGATTGCTGCATCTCTGTCTGTAGTGTCTGTGTTGAATGCTGTCTGTTTCATTAGACACTTATCCTCTGTCTAAGGTCTCTACCAAGCAATGACTGTTATTCTCGCTGTCAAATGTCTTCTCTGTTGAGTTTCTCCCTAGTGTTTCAAATATGTATCTTTAGAAAGCTGCACGCTCTGACTCCTGACTGTAAAGTGAAGGTATATCTCTTTGTCTCTTTTAGACAGGTGCACTCTCTGTCTACTGGCAGTTCTATTCTGTGAGGTGTCCATCCTCTGTTCTTCGCTCGTGGACTGTGCGAGCTGTGGTCTGTGTGGTGATGGAGTGCTGTGTGGCTCAGTGTCCCCAGAGGGAATGTGCTGTGCCTCGGCAGGAAGTATACCCTGTGCCCCAGGCTGCATGGTGACAGGTGAGGCATGTAGCTCATCTGACTGCCTGGACATTATGCTGGAGTGCTGCGCCCTCTGCTTCCCATCCTGACTGGACCATGTCTGGAAATCAACCCAATGGCATGCTTGGATATAGCAGCGAGATAGACCTTCTAAGGAATGAGTGGCTTCCCAAGGGCACATGGGCCCAAACTTTGGCATGTGAAGGATGGACACACTCTGACAATGTTCTACCTACTTTGTTGTCTATAGTGTTTTTGTCTTCTTAATGGAAGGAGTTTCCTTGGGCTGGTAACCCAGGATCATCCAGCTGAAATAAGTTTATCAGGTGATGCCCCTTACTGCTCCCTCCTCGTGCTCGTGGCTCCCAGCATCCTGCAGGAATAAGTGACTTAATTATCTGTGCCGTGGAAATGTATGCCTTCAGCCATGGACAGTTTGTGGTATCATCCACGTGTCAGTCTAATTAAAGCCATTCCATTTTATTATACATATTACAATTCCAAACAGGACAATAGTCCTAATCCACCCTCTCGATCAGACCCCCCTGCCAAGCACCAATAATGGGTCACATTGAAGGGGGCTAATCTGGGGAATGTTTGAGCCAGTTGCATCCAATTTAAGGTTATCTATTACAGTGTCCCAGCCTTGCAGGAAAGGGCACAGTTGTTTGGAGTTTTCACACTGTTTCACCAAAAACAGAGATAAGGCCATTTCCTATTCCTATCTGTACTGTTCCGTGCAGGACCCCTGGATGCACAGGAAAGGCTGGTAGAATCCTGTTGATTTCAGCCGAGCCCCATCCTCCAGTGTAAATACAGTACATATCAGCATTGCTTCCTATCACTTAATACTCCCAGGCCATTACTTTCAGCACATTAGAGAACTCATTACTGCCATAAACCCCATTATCCACACTTATTACGGGTCCCAGAGAGCAAGTAATTCACACATCTGGGAGAGTAATGCTCAGAGTGAGGCATGAACAAACTAATTCATCTCAGGATTCGCACAACAAGACCAGCAATATTCAGAGATCAGGTAGACAAGATATGCAAAGTTCTCCAAGGCAGGGCCCAGCACGCTCAGCATGGGGATTGCAGTCTGTCAGTCTCCAGAAATGCAAACACAAGCTTACTAAAGTGGGAATCGCTGGACATCAAATGTGAATGTTAGGTTTGAAATCTCGAAACATAACTGACTTTAAAATGTATAACTTCAAGGACGACATTTATACGATAAATTGAAAGAAAAAAGTTTTATTCAATTGAAGTATATATCAAAAAATGAGGAAAAGCTCATCCCTACCTTTAGTATATGACCGGATCCTTCAGCCATATACACATCCCTTGGGTCAGACAGTGTTAGAAAACCGTCAGTTAGTCTCTATGGTTTTCCCTGCTTCACTCCCAGCACAGAAACAGGGAAAACCATAGACACTAACTGTCAGTTTCCAAACACTATCTGACCCAAGGTGTACGTATATGGCTGAAGGATCCTGTCATATACTAAGGGGAGGGATGAGCTTTTCTCATTTAAAACAAATCAATTGTCTTTCTTTACTCAATAAAGTGGTTCTTATATAAAAAATATTTTGAGGTATCAGTCGTCCTTTCACTTCTAATTCTCCTTGGGGTTAAAATTCGTTGCCAACCTGCGACTGTAGATAGCCATCGGCTATTGCTTGCCAATATGTTGAATTTCAGATCACTATAGTTTGTCATTTAGTGAATAAAACGCTTTGATTCCCTACAATTATAGATGTAGTGAGTAACTTAAAGGGAAAAGTTGTGGAGATTATTATAACTAATCACGGCAGGGGACAATTGTTCAGCAACGCCTTTCGAGACAAATGTTTTGCAGTGATTTTTATGCACTTTGTATTGTAGCATGCCTTCCTTAACTGTCATATAAAAAAATGATATATATTTTAACTATGTATTACAGTTTATGTGACTAGCCCTAGTTTACTGGTCCATCAAATTTACTATCAATTTACACAAATTACATTTTGTTTCAATGTATTTTTGGAAGGCAATCAACCAGGGGGAAGTCCTTAGATTCTATTTACAATCCCAGAACTGTTGGACGGATTGTTATGGCTTTAACACAGTGTTTACTTTTTAAAATTCACAAATCTGTTTCTTTATTGAATCATGTCATTTTAATTAATTTTGTGAACTAATAAACATAACTAGACCTCGTTTTAATATTTAATCCGTTTGATACAAATAAATAAATGTATGTGTTAAATGTGTTAATGGCTTTTATACAACAAGGATTCTGTAGTCCTTTAAGACATACGAATAAGATTTTATTATAAAAATACTTTTATTTTTGGAGGTATCATGTCAACATGCTGCATAGAGGTAGGCAAACATGTCGTAAAGCAACATAGTAGTGTGGTGTCTGAAAAGCTTCAGACTGTGGAGCTAGTATGTACAAAGACTGTTCAATTGTCAATCTATAGGAGGAATCAAAAGAAAGGATCAGCGCTGATAAGCCAACAAAGAATGCAAAAAGGCAGCACACCAATGGAAATGGGGTCCCCTCTGTTCCCCTAAAGATACAATCTATGTATACTTTGCAAATCATTGGATCTAAAAATAAAAAATGTGAAAAAAAAAAGAAGAAAGGGGCGCTGAAGCCCTCCCCTGCGAGCAACAATTTCAGAGTAACAATACAGAACAAAAAAACTGGTGAGAATGGGCTGTCTGTATCACTATCGCTCTGGCCCCTCCAGGGCGCCGGGCCCTTATCCGCCCCCCAGGTCAGTCCTAGCCCATAGAGGAGTGCTCCTTCGCACTGTGGGTACTCAGTGGTCAACTCAATTTGCAGGATACCTTCCCCCCCCCCCATGTCTTACCTGGCGGTCACCGGCACACCAGAAGATCTGCACAATCCGGTCCTACAGCTCCAGGAATAATTTTCTCCAGGTCCCCCGTCAAACCTAGAGGTCGAGGCCTTCAGTTCTCCAGGGGACAGGTGGTCCCAAGGGCACAATAGCAACACAGCATAGACTCAATCCCCTACAGACACACACTGCAAAATCTTCACACACCGTACATCCCTGACACAGACAATACAAACCTGTGTGCACACTATGGATTCTTTACGCACACACTAGATCTCGTAGAGACTAGATCCCCTACACACTGCACAACCTTCACACACAGTACAAACCTGACACATACACAAAGTTCATCCCTGACACATACACACAGTACATCCCATATACACACTATGCATCCTTTACGCACATACTCAATCCCCTATAGACACACACTGAACAAACTACACACACACAGTACATCCCATATACATGGGAATCCCTTACGAATATGCTAGATCAACTACAGACTGCATCACCTACACACACAGAACATCCCTGACACACAAACATCTCACTCTTCACATGTGCAATGCCACAATTAGCCACTAAATGCGTGCACGGTACTCTCTTTTGTCCTCTGGTATACCACTTATAGAGACACTAGAGACAAGTTACAAGCAAACACAGCACATTACACAGGGCTTTTTTCCCAGCCAAGCTCTCTTTAGCAGAGCTCTGCGCATGGGCTGCCCTGGAAAAGCAAATCAAAATAAAAGCTCACTTTGGGGGGATGTGCTTGTCATCATGTCATAAAAGGGGGCCAGTCGGACTCTTAAAGGGCCACAGTACTGACCGGTCCTCTGAAGACATTTTGCATTCGGATGGCCTTAAGTGAATGGACCCCCTCAGTCCTTTTATAGTATGTGCACTGTGGCAAACCTAGCCACTTGTAGAATGCTGGACTATATATATAAAAAGGTTGTCTGTAATAACCGCTGTAATGTATCTGTAACCTTGGTTGATACTGTGATGTGCATAGAATTAGTATGCTAGCAGCCGAAAGCCGCTAGCATTCATGTGTTTCGTTTCACGAACAGCGACTTTACTGGCTGTTCGTGAACCGAATGAGCTATCCCGTAATAGCCCACACATAGAGGGACGTGTGGCGCTCATTAACCGATTGCAACATTGTTGCAGTCGGTAATTAGAGACTTTCCTATGTGGTCGTCGTTCGGCTACCGACCACGCGGCGGTCAGCCATCTTGGATCCTTTGTCTCACCAGCGGTGTTTGGTCGTCGAGCGCGTGCAACTGAAAACGGCTACTCAACGGCGCAAACACCGCTGGACTTCCAGGCCGTTCGGGAGCTCCGGTCTTT
>OW240920.1:145806388-145828622 GCA_933207985.1 Pelobates cultripes | reverse complement strand
GCCGGTTCTGCTGCACGAAGGGATAATCCACTTAACGGTATATTCCAGTGGGAGTATCCCTCTCGTCCAGCAGTGCCTGATGGGAGAAATGTCCAGATTGTTAAGTCCCCCATGTAGTCCCCTACTGTATTACCCCTGCTATGTCAGTAGGGAAACCCCTTGCATGGGGACTTGCATAAATACTGGAGCTGTGAATAAAAACCTCAGTTTACTCCCAGAATTGTGTTTCATCCGGTTACTGGGGGATTTGGGATATTGCCTTACTTTTCAGCGCTTGACTGTGGATTACCTTCTATACCAGCGGAGATCGTGGAATTTAATATTGCAGCTCTGCTACATGCACCCACACTTATTATTAGACATGTGCTTTCGTTATAGGACGAATATGATTTCCTCAGAATTTTCGGACTTTTCCGTATTCATTTGCTATAACATAAACGAAAGTCCTACATACGAATTATATACGAAAGGAAAGGGCAAATGCCGAATGCATTAGCTTTTCGTTTCAGTTCTTTCGTTTAATAGACTCCGTGCTGCAGGAGAATTAAAGCGGCACTGTCATGCTGCTTCGTACACCGGAGAAACTACCGAATTTCGTCCTAACAGAATGAGAACACTTTGCCCATTCGTGTTAGAACGCAATTTGGGAGTTTAGTTTGGATCGGAATTTCATTCGAATTTCATTCGGAGCTACCTACTTAAAGGCTGAAAGACCTAAATTGGTCTTTCAGCCAAATTTACTAATACTAAGTAAATATTATTTAGTATTTGTAATAAATCTGTCCCTACTCACTATACTGTGGCGGGTGGGGGCCCAAATGACAATGGGAAGGAGGGACCTATTGTCCCCCCACCCAGCCCCTACCCGGGTGGGGGCTAAATATAAAAATTACCCCCCAAAGTGACTAGTATTCCCCAAGCCCCTAGTCACCCCCTCAAATAAAAGCCTACCTACCCCCTTCATCCTGAAAATAGTGAGGGGGGAACCAATAAACCTAAATACCTGAAAAAAATACAGTCATACTTACCATTAGAAGTCTTCTTTTTTTCAGCCCCCAAAAAGGCCAAATAAAAATCCATAATTACCATCAAACTTATAAAATAAAAAAAACTTGAGCTCAAAATAAAAAAGCGAGGGCACCGTGCAGACTGAGCACCGCAGGGTGGGAAAAAAGGCTTATAAAGCCTTCCCACGCCCGGCGATTTGACTCAGAACGCTCTGATTGGTTGGTTTAAGCCAACCAATAAAAATGCTGTGGTAGGTAAATCTTGAGCCTCGCCTGATTGGTTAGTTGAAGGACTCAAGATTTACCTATCAGTGCACTCTTAGTGGTTGGCTTAAACCAACCAATCAGAGCGCTCTGAGTCAAATTGCAGGGCGTGGGAAGGCTCTGCGTACTCCCTCCCAGTGACTTCCCACTCTGCGTACTCCCTCCCAGTGACTCCCCGCTCTGCGTACTCCCACCTGGTGATTCCCAGCTCTGCGTACTAATTCCCAGTGACTTCCCGCTCTGCGTACTCCCGACCGGTAATTCCCAGCTCTGCCTTCTCATGCTCAGTGACTCCCAGCTCTGCGTACTCCCGCCCGGTGATTCCCCGCTCTGCGTATTCATGCATAGTGACTCCCCGCTCTGCGTACTCATGCCCAGTGACGCCCCGCTCTGCGAACTCCCGACCGGTGATTCCCCACTCTGCATACTCATGCCCAGTGACTCCCCGCTCTGCGTACTCATGCCCAGTGACTCCTCACTCTGCGTACTCCCGCCCAGTGACTCCCCGCTCTGCGTACTCCTGCCCGGTGAGTCCCCGCTCTGCATACTCCCTCCCAGTGACTCCCTGCTCTGTGTACTCCTGCCCCGTGAGTCCCCGCTCTGCGTACTCCTGCCCGGTGAGTCCCCGCTCTGCGTACTCCTGCCCGGTGAGTCCCCGCTCTGCGTACTCCTGCCCGGTGAGTCCCCGCTCTGCGTACTCCTGCCCGGTGACTCCCCGCTCTGTGTACTCCCTCCCAGTGACTCCCCGCTTTGTGTACTCCCTCCCAGTGACTCCCCGCTCTGTGTACTCCCTCCCAGTGACTCCCCGCTTTGTGTACTCCCTCCCAGTGACTCCCCGCTCTGTGTACTCCCTTCCAGTGACTCCCTGCTCTGTGTACTCCCTCCCAGTGACTCCCCGCTTTGTGTACTCCCTCCCAGTGACTCCCCGCTCTGTGTACTCCCTCCCAGTGACTCCCTGCTCTGTGTACTCCCTCCCAGTGACTCCCCGCTTTGTGTACTCCCTCCCAGTGACTCCCCGCTTTGTGTACTCCCTCCCAGTGACTCCCCGCTTTGTGTACTCCCTCCCAGTGACTCCCCGCTTTGTGTACTCCCTCCCAGTGACTCCCTGCTGTTTCCATGGGGCCTGTGTGCTATTAGGTGTAGTTTCTCATGGTAGCCAGTAGAGGGCAGCAGTCGCTGATATTAACTACTGTGTGCTGTCCAGTCCTGAAATCTCGAAACTCACAGATTTTTAGATATTCACAGAGATTTTGATCGTTGTTTTTATTATTTCATGTATTTTCTAAGTGGAGCTGGATTGTAAAGCGACAGATCCCAACATTCATTGACACAAAGCACATTCAGAGAAATATTTTCAATTCACACATGGTCAGGGCATGGTTAGGCAGAGTAGGTGCCTGGCCACTAGAGGGCACCGTTTTACAGCACTTATAATGTGCCTTTCTCAGCTTAATTACTTAAATAGAATGGTAGGAAGAGATAGGTACCAGGAGCCTTGGTCAGTGTCCCCTGTACTCCTGTCATCCCTAATAGCAGACATAATGTATCTGTGTATTAGGAGGGGGTATCTGTGTATTAGGAGGGGGTACCTGTGTATTAGGAGGGATGCTGTTGCTATGCAGTATGGGGAGGGGGTATCTGTGTATTAGGAGGGATGCTGTTGCTATGTCACAGTGTCTCTGGGAGGGAATGCGTGTGTAATGGAGGGATGCTGTTTTGAGTATGGGAGGGGGTAGAGTATGTGTGGGAGGGATGCTGTTGCTATGCAGTATGGGGAGGGGGTATCTGTGTATTAGGAGGGAGGCTGTTGCTATGCAGTATGGGGAGGGGGTACCTGTGTATTAGGAGGGATGCTGTTGCTATGCAGTATGGGGAGGGGGTATCTGTGTATTAGGAGGGATGCTGTTGCTATGCAGTATGGGGAGGGGGTACGTGTGTATTAGGAGGGATGCTGTTGCTATGCAGTATGGGGAGGGGGTATCTGTGTATTAGGAGGGATGCTGTTGCTATGCAGTATGGGGAGGGGGTACGTGTGTATTAGGAGGGAGGCTGTTGCTATGCAGTATGGGGAGGGGGTACCTGTGTATTAGGAGGGAGGCTGTTGCTATGCAGTATGGGGAGGGGGTACCTGTGTATTAGGAGGGATGCTGTTGCTATGCAGTATGGGGAGGGTGCCTGTGTGTGTATTGGGAGGTTACGTTATGGGAGGGGTGCCTGTGTGTATTAGGAGGGATGCTGTTGCTATGCAGTATGGGGAGGGGGTATCTGTGTATTAGGAGGGATGCTGTTGCTATGCAGTATGGGGAGGGGGTACGTGTGTATTAGGAGGGATGCTGTTGCTATGCAGTATGGGGAGGGGGTATCTGTGTATTAGGAGGGATGCTGTTGCTATGCAGTATGGGGAGGGGGTATCTGTGTATTAGGAGGGATGCTGTTGCTATGCAGTATGGGGAGGGGGTATCTGTGTATTAGGAGGGAGGCTGTTGCTATGCAGTATGGGGAGGGGGTACCTGTGTATTAGGAGGGATGCTGTTGCTATGCAGTATGGGGAGGGGGTATCTGTGTATTAGGAGGGATGCTGTTGCTATGCAGTATGGGGAGGGGGTACGTGTGTATTAGGAGGGATGCTGTTGCTATGCAGTATGGGGAGGGGGTACCTGTGTATTAGGAGGGATGCTGTTGCTATGCAGTATGGGGAGGGGGTACGTGTGTATTAGGAGGGATGCTGTTGCTATGCAGTATGGGGAGGGGGTACCTGTGTATTAGGAGGGATGCTGTTGCTATGCAGTATGGGGAGGGGGTATCTGTGTATTAGGAGGGATGCTGTTGCTATGCAGTATGGGGAGGGGGTACGTGTGTATTAGGAGGGATGCTGTTGCTATGCAGTATGGGGAGGGGGTATCTGTGTATTAGGAGGGATGTTGCTGCTATGCAGTATGGGGAGGGGGGTACTGTGTATTAGGAGGGATGCTGTTGCTATGCAGTATGGGGAGGGGGTACCTGTGTATTAGGAGGGATGCTGTTGCTATGCAGTATGGGGAGGGGGTATCTGTGTATTAGGAGGGATGCTGTTGCTATGCAGTATGGGGAGGGGGTACCTGTGTATTAGGAGGGATGCTGTTGCTATGCAGTATGGGGAGGGGGTACGTGTGTATTAGGAAGGATGCTGTTGCTATGCAGTATGGGGAGGGGGTACCTGTGTATTAGGAGGGATGCTGTTGCTATGCAGTATGGGGAGGGGGTATCTATGTATTAGGAGGGATGCTGTTGCTATGCAGTATGGGGAGGGGGTATCTGTGTATTAGGAGGGATGCTGTTGCTATGCAGTATGGGGAGGGGGTATCTGTGTATTAGGAGGGATGCTGTTGCTATGCAGTATGGGGAGGGGGTATCTGTGTATTAGGAGGGATGCTGTTGCTAGGCAGTATGGGGAGGGGGTACGTGTGTATTAGGAGGGATGCTGTTGCTATGCAGTATGGGGAGGGGGTATCTATGTATTAGCAGGGGTGGGCTCCCTCCTCCTCCTCCTCCTCCTGGCAGCACTGTCTCTCTCTGCTGTCGCTTGCAGTAGTATCAGGGCAGCCTCATTCTCTCAGGATGAAGGGCCCTTGTGTGCTGTTTGTGGCTCTAACTGTCTGCAATTCCATCGCCAAGGTCAGTGTCTGTCCAGCTTACCCCCCCCCCTCCCATCCATCCTCCATTCTCTCTTACCCCCCCACTCACATCCATCCCCCATTCTCTCTTATCCCCCACTCCCATCCATCCCCCATTCTCTCTTACATCCCACTCCCATCCACCCCCATTCTCTCTTACCCCCCACTCCCATCCATCCCCCATTCTCTCTTACCCCCCACTCCCATCCATCCCCCATTCTCTCTTACATCCCACTCCCATCCATCCCCTTAACCCCAACTCATATCCATTTCCCATTTTCTCTCTCCCCCATTCCATCCCTCCACGTTTCACTCCCCCATTCCATCCCTCCATCTTTTTCTCCCTGCATGTTTTCCCCCATTCCATCCCTCCATGCTTCTCTCTCCCCTATTCAATCCCTCCATGCTTCTCTCCCCCCATTCCATCCCTCCATGTTTCTCTCTCCCCCATTCCATCCCTCCATGTTTCTCTCTCCCCCATTCCATCCCTCCATGTTTCTCTCTCCCTCATTCCATCCCTTCATGTTTCTCCCCCCATTCCATCCCTCCATGTTTCTCCCTCCCCCATTCCATCCCTCCATGTTTCTCCCTCCCCCATTCCATCCTTCCATGTTTCTCTCTCCCCCATTCCATCCCTCCATGTTTCTCTCCCCCCCATTCCATCCCTCCATGTTTCTCTCTCTCTCTCTCCCCATTCCATCCCTCCATGTTTCTCCCTCCCCCATTCCATCCCTTCATGTTTCTCCCCCCATTCCATCCCTCCATGTTTCTCTCTCCCCATTCCATCCCTCCATGTTTCTCTCTCCCCATTCCATCCCTCCATGTTTCTCTCCCCCCATTCCATCCCTCCATGTTTCTCTCTCTCTCTCTCTCTCTCTCTCTCTCTCTCTCCCCCTTCCCTCTTTTACATCTTCTTATTCTCTCCTCTCGTTCATGTCCTTCTCTTTTTTTTTAAATCCAGTCTTTCTTCTCTTTCTCTCCCCATCCCCTCCCCTCTCCTCCCCTCCTCCCCATTCCCTCTCTCCCCCAGTGATCATGCAGTTACCTGACTATCTGGCTTGTTTTTGGTATGTTGGCGAATTTTATTTCTGTTGTAGAAGGAATTATCTCTGTATTGTATCCGGTATCATTATCAAGAGGGGTCTGTGTATGAGGAGAAGTGGAACTTAGGCATTTGAGTATCCAGACTGGGGGTATCTGTGTATTAGGAGTACTGTGTAATTATTCTGTATTTTCTATTTCTATTTAGTCACTGGTCCTGATATAACATTTCAAGCTGACACCATATTAAAACAATTGACTGTATACTCCTTACCTCTCCCCCTACATACACACATTACGCAGATCATTTTCTGGATAAGAGGCCCTGTTCTATAGGCTTCGTATGTCTTTGGATTATATTCTGCGACAACTGAGAACGCCCTGCTGGGCCTCACATGTATAATTATCTCAAAAAGAGCATTCTGGTTGTGGCAGCTGAGAGCAGATTATTGACTAAGATGTAATAGTCTTAAAAGGAATGCAGTTACTGAATCTGGACAGCAATTTCAGGGCGGTCTTGGTGTATATAGAATAGCTCGATGTGTATATTTTTATTTTCTCTTTATACTGCCTCTCTTGGCAAACTTATGACCTCATTTGGATTCCACTACCACCTGTACGATGTTGACACTCAGATATACCTCTCTCCTGCCGTCATGCAACTTGTCACTGCTTGACTTTCTTCCATCTCTGACTGGATGTCCTCCAGCTTTCTGAAACTCAATCTCTTTAAAACTGAACTCCTTGTCTTTCCTCCTCCTAATACTGACCCCCCTCCTTCGCTCTCCCTTCAAGTGAGTGCATAGGCGTGCGCAAAGGGGTGTGCCTTGGCACACCCTAATCCCCGCGGCACGCCTATGTATATTGAGACCGGCAGGGGAGATCTCAGGATCTCCCCTGTCGGCTCATGCAGAGCCGGCGCTATCCGAGCGCTGGCTCTGCTCTCAGCCTCCCTCCCCACCGACCCACATGCAGGAGAGGACCGGTGGAGCTCTTCCCAGTAGCTCCGCCGGGTTCCTCTCGCGAGATATGAGCATTGCCACTCTCCACTGGACCACCAGGGGAAGCAGCAGGAACAAGGATCCCCCCAACCAGGCATAAGGTAGGAAGGGATATCAAGTAATGTACCCCCACCTCCACCCCCACAATCACCCACACACATACAGCACACACAGACATACACAGAACCCACAGACATACACAGCACCCACAGAACCCGCAGACATACACAGCACCTACACTCATACAGCACACACACACACATACAACACCCACAGACATACACAGCACCAACACACATACAGCACCCACAGACATACACAGCACCCACAGACATACACAGCACATACACACATACAGCACCCACAGACATTCACAGCACATACACACATACAGCACATACACACATACACAGCACCCACACACATACACAGCACCCATACACAGCACCAACACACATACAGCACCCACACACACATACAGCACCCTCACAAACACACACAGCACCCTCACACACAGCATACAAACAGCACCCTCACACACACAGTACACGAACAGTACCCTCACAAACACAAACAGGACCCTAACAAACACACACACAGCACACTACCAGTACCCTCACACACAAACAGCACCCTCACACACAGTACATTAACAGCACCCTCACAAGCGCGCACACACACACAAACAGCTCCCTCACACACAGTACATTAACAGCACCCTCACAAGCGCGCACACACAAACCCACATAGCACACTACCAGCACCGTCACACACACATCACACTAAACAGCACCCTCACACAGCAAACACACACACACAGCAGTGTGTGTATGTGTGTATATATGCGTGTGTGTGTGTGTGTGTGTGTGTGTGTATATATATATATATATATATATATATATGCGGCGTGTGCTTGTGCTTTAGGGTGCACACCCTAATGCAATAGGCTGCGCGCGCCTATGAGTGAGTGGTACCCACATCAGTCCATCGTTGCAAGCACGCTGTCTTGACGTCATACTTGATTCTGGCCTCACATTTGAGCCTCACATCCAGTCTGTTACCAAATCCTGTAGATTCCACCTTAAAAACATGGCCCGCATCTGAGCGCCCAATAAATCCGAAAAGTGCTCAGCTCCCACGAATGCAGCCGAAACACCACCTGGGTATAGTTTAGACCGACCGCACATGAGGTGCCTGTCCAAAAAGGTTCCATGAAATTAGGCTGTGCGGTCGGTCTCCTTTGGGAGTTTTAAATATACGAAACACCAGGTATGAACTTGTTCGTGCAGACATTATTCTGGGTATCTTGTTCAGGAGTTTGCTTCCCCCGAACGTCACTCGGTTCGTCTGAATCCCCACAAACATAACTGAGGATGGAAATCCCAGTGGTATTCATGCCGAGTGTCCGATTTTAGTTCCATGCACTCAACGACCAAACACCGCTGTCTCTGTTTGCGACTAAAGATGGCGGCCGCCGCCACGTGTTCGCACATATGAACGATGGCCACCCAGCCGACCGCTTGTAATGTTCAGGTTATTGCAGTTGGAGGTGTGAACAGAGGTTACTGGGGTTAACGATCGGCACACTCCACATATGGGTGGTCTGGCGTTCGGTAATTTGTTCGGTTGTCGAACAAGACGTTGTTAATAGATGGGGTGGCTGCTATTTTACCGAACAGGGGAAAGAACAAGATGAACCAGGGACTAGGAGCACAAAATATAGGAAATAACAGGGGGGAAAAGCTACGGACAGCCCATAGCAGGAATAAGGGTGACAGTCCAAGGTTCATTCCGCTACACCAATCCACATCTATAAAGCACATCTATTTTAGCCCCTCCTATATTTCTTCACTGATCTGCAGGTATGCCCCTTCTTAGTCTTTCCGCTCTGCCTATGACCTTCTCCTGACCGCTGCTCACACCCGTACAGCCAGCTCACGCTTGCAGGACTTCTCGCTGTGGCTCCTTTCCTTTGGAATAGCCTGCCTACCCCCATCAGACTCTCCCCTAGTCTTCAATCATTTAAAAAGTTCCTCAAACTTTTAGCCTCCCAGAGTAACCTCTACCTTACACACCTGTCCCTTGCTCTCTCCTAAAGGGCAACACTCTATTCTCTCCTCCAGCTCTGTTTCACTCCAACTTGTTTGATTGCTACCTCCTGTTCTGTGGGTTTTACGCCCTACCTCCTATAGACTGTATGCTTGTTTGAGCAGGCTCCTCTTCAACCTATTGTATCCATACTGTAAGTTGCAGTAATTGTTAGTAATAATAATAATAACAGAATAGCTCTTTGTCAAGAGCAGTCTCAGTGTGTATAGAATAACTCATTGTCAGGACTCGGCTTAGTGTCAGGGCTGGTCTCAGTGGTATATAGAAAAGCTCAGCGTCAGGGCTGGTCTCGGTGAATGTAGACTAGCTCGTTGTCAGGGCCAGTCTATGTGTGTGTATAGAACCTTCAGATTGTCTAATTTTACATTTCTATTTTGCTTTTATAATTCAGCCCCTCGGAAGCATATCTCAAGCTGAACTTGGCATCTCACACCGCTTCCGTAGGAGTCTCCCTGTCAACTTACCTTTTGAGCCTGAGATGCTGTCCTATATGCCTCCTGAGTCATCACGAAATGAGCCCCTCTACCCAGACATGAATCAAGCAATGCTGGCCAGGTTACTAACTGCCTACCCACAGGAAGAGCTGCTGGCTCAAGCTTTGGAGAGAATGGGGAGCCAGCACAGAGTGGAACCCACTCAGGACAACCTGTCACTCCACCAACTGCTTGAAGAAGGACACAGGAGAGATAAGGAAACCTTGTATCTGGCAAACCTCCTGCACTTGTGGAACCAAATCAATCAGGCCAGAGGATATTCTGAACAGGTACCTCGTGGACCCATGAAGATTGATGGTGATTTTCCAAGGTCTTTCCAAGATTACGATGAGACAGGTTTAGGCCCCATCAGACCACAAGTTACAAGGAACCAGATGGCACAGGCCCTGAGCCATTACAGACAGGATGGAGGATATGAGGGCCCCTCTCTTCGCTTGCAATCAGAAGAACCCAACGATGAAGCTGTGCCCATGGACGAGGACATGTTACGGTAAGGAAAGAAGTTAAGCCATTTGCCTAATTTGAGAATGATGATAGGATGGTGGAAAGATGCCAAATTAGATCCTCCTCAATATAATATTTTTTTAGGTAAGCTTTTCAGATGAACACAACACTTTTCAAATGTTTTATCTACAAATATTCCCATACACTTTAATGGTAGACTTTAATGTGTAGATAAATTATTTTACAAGATTTTC
This sequence comes from Pelobates cultripes, assembly GCA_933207985.1. Classification (NCBI taxonomy): domain Eukaryota; kingdom Metazoa; phylum Chordata; class Amphibia; order Anura; family Pelobatidae; genus Pelobates; species Pelobates cultripes. The sequence goes on along the minus strand of OW240920.1, from coordinate 145,818,355 downwards.
TAAACGCATGTGATCATCTGAAAAACGTATCCAAAAATATAAAATTATATACTAAATAAGAAAATAGGGTTGCTTTAAAGGGACACTCTAGGCACCCAGAACACATCAGCTTATTGAAGTTGTCTGGATGCAGTGTCCCAGGTTCTTTAAACCAGCAAAAGTAATTATTACCTTTTAATAAACTGCAATAACGACCTTCATGGGTTAACTCCCCCTCAAGTGGCTATCTACCAGACCGTCACTAGAGGGACTTCCGGGATGTTAGGCGACTTTTGATTGCCTAACTAATGCTGGACATCCTCAGTCCGCTATTCATGAGGACATCCAACGTCACCCGAATTCCCATAGGAGAGCATTGTATAACCCCTATTGCACCAAGGGAAGGGAGGGGGGCACTATAGGGAGCTATAGTGCCAGGAAAACAACTTTGTTTATATAGTCTCCCTTTAAGTAAAGTAAACGCTTAGGAAGAATTGAATGAAGTGGCAATACCGCAAGTCAGGGCTAATAAAAGCCGTCACTAAGTCCATCAAGATAAAGTATTCACTGGCAACACTGGCAAAACCCTTAAGAAACCGTTCACAATTTTGCTTAAAACCTTCCATAATGGCAATCTGATGTCTCATTATTATGAATAATATTTATATCATGATAACTGGGTAAAAGAACATTTAGTCCCTTTACGTTCATTGCTTTTGAGAGCACAGCCTTGCTAGACACCGACTTCCAGGACTTTGTAGCTCTTAGTGTAAAGCGTGCTGAAATGAAAGCCGTTTTACCCTTTCCTGGAATCGGACTGGGTGTTTGCACAGTCCTGGTAATAGGCAGGTTACAGAAGGCTTTGGTGATTCCATTTTACATTGAGTTCACTGAGAAAGCAAAGCAAGCCATAGACTTTATTGTATAACTCTAATGCAACATCCATATATATACTTTCAAACGAAGGAGACATGGAAAATATAAATCTAGATATATAGTGTGATGACTTATGATGTATCTTTCCAGATATTTGGTGACTCGTGTCCTCTCTGCAATGAGTGAAGTGCCCCAGCGCCTGCCTCCCACTTCCAATCGCCGTATGCGCCGCGCCATTGATGATGAGATGAAAGGAGACCTGTCTCCCAACCTCCTTCGTGTGAAACGACTGGACGATGAGCTGGATTCTGACTACGCCACCAATGGACTGCTGCGCAGGAAGAGGATTGATGGGGATTTAGATACTCAGCCGAAACATTTTACCGAACACAGGATGACAGAAAGGCTCCTGAAATATCTCCCTGACTAACTGTATCTATACATACCCATATACTCCTCTATGGCTTCTATACTTCAAGCATAACCCCGTACTCTATATTACATCACTCGTACCTCCCTACTGTATCCATACGTCACTCATACCTCCCTACTGTATCCATACATCACTCATACCTCCCTGCTGTATCCATATGTCACTGGTACCTCCATACTGTATCTATACATCACTCGTACCTCTCTACTGTATCCATAAGTCACTGGTACCTCCATAGTGTATCCATACGTCACTCGTACCTCCCTACTGTATCTATACATCACTCGTACCTCCCTACTGTATCCATATGTCACTGGTACCTCCATACTGTATCCATACATCACTCGTACCTCTCTACTGTATCCATACGTCACTGGTACCTCCATAGTGTATCCATACATCACTCGTACCTCCCTCTTGTATCTATACGTCACTTGTACCTCCCTACTGTATCTATACATCACCTGTACCTCCCTGCTGTATCCATATGTTACTGGTACCTCCATATTGTATCCATATGTCACTCGTACCTCCATACTGGATCTATACATCACTCTACCTCCCTACTGTATCCATACGGCACTCGTACCTCCATAGTGTATCTATACATCACTGGTACCACATCACTCGTACCTCCATACTGTATCTATACATCACTCTGCCTCATTACTGTATCCATACTGTATCTATACATCACTCGTACCTCCCTCTTGTATCTATACATCACTCTGACCTCAATACTGTATCCGTACATCACTCTGACCTTAATACTGTATCTATACATCACTCGTACCTCCCTCCTGTATCCATACATCACTCGGACCTCAATACTTATCTATACATCACTCGTACCTCCCTCCTGTATCCATACCTCAATACTGTATCTATACATCACTTGTTCCTGTATCCATACATCACTCGGACCTCAATGCTGTATCTATACATTACTCGTACCCCCCTCCTGTATCCATACATCACTCTGACCTCAATACTGTATCCATACATCACTCGTACCTCCCTCCTGTATCCATACATCACTCGGACCTCAATACTGTATCTATACATTACTTGTACCTCCCTCCTGTATCCATACATCACTTGGACCTCAATACTGTATCTATACATCACTCGTACCTCCCTCCTGTATCCATACGTCACTCGTACCGCCCTACTGTATCTATACATCACTCTGCCTCATTACTTTATCCATACTGTATCTATACATCACTCGTACCTCCCTCCTGTATCCATACATCACTCGTACCTCCCTCCTGTATCTATACATCACTCTCACCTCCCTTCTGTATCCATACGTCACTCGTACCTCCCTACTGTATCTATACCATTTCAGTCTATCTGGGGTAGTGACAGACGGAGAATGTAAGTTTTGGTGGGGGCCAATCAATGTTTTAACTGTTGTGCAATTGTGGGAATCAGGGGATGGGGCGCAGAGCGGTTCAGAAGATATGAAATTGTGGCTAGTTTTCTACATATGCTGTATGTACATTACATACATCTGCACACACATTTTGCACACATACATACATGTATACAAATACTGTCTGCAACGGGAAGCAGTTTTGCCTTAAATAAAGGGTCTTAAATGCTTAGTATTGTGAGTGACACTATAATATTCGCTCCACAATATGCACAGACAGTGCTCTGTAACAATACAAATCGAATACAACATCCACCACACACAGACAGCTCTCTGCAACCACACACACACAGACAGTACTCTGCAACCACACACACAGACAGTACTCTGCAACCACACACACTGACAGCTCTCTGCAACCACACACACACAGACAGCGCTCTGCAACTACACACACACAGACAGTGCTCTGCAACCACACACACACAGACAGCTCTCTGCAACCACACACACAGACAGTGCTCTGCTACTACACACACACACAGACAGCTCTCTGCAACCACACACACACACTGACAGCTCTCTGCAACCACACACACACACAGACAGCTCTCTGCAACCACACACACACAGACAGCTCTCTGCAACCACACACAGAGCTCTGCAACTACACACACACACAGACAGTGCTCTACAACTACACACACACAGACAGCGCTCTGCAACCACACACACAGACAGCGCTCTGCAACCACACACACAGACAGAGCTCTGTAACCATACACACACAGACAGAGCTCTGCAACCACACACACACAGACAGCGCTCTGCAACCACAGAAACATAGACAGCGCTCTGCAACCACATCGACGCACACACAGACAGTGCTCTGTAAGAACACAGACAGTGCTCTGCAACACACATGAACATTTCTTTATAAGAGACCTAACCAAATTCCATCAATTGCTCTGTATAGTGATACATTTTGCTCTGCATACAAATGCATAATGTTCTGCAACCAGTGATCTAATGTTCTGCTTTAGCTGCGCACCTTGCTGCACTATATATATATATATATATATATATAGATATCTCCAGCAATTGTACATTTTGCTGCATATAAAGTTCTGAATCTCTGGCCAGCACTTCAGATTAGTTTTTCCGTTACGGGGCAGATGGTATATGTGAAAGGTAACTCTAAACCAATTGGTTAAATAGATTTTTCAAGAAAAGACGTTTTAAAATTCAGTAAAACAGGGTGTTTTCACATTTTCCTGCCTCTTACAACAGGAATCAACCTCATTATTGTCCGCCCCCCATACAGCACTCTACCTATAGCGACACAGCCTCCCCCCATACAGCACTCTACCTATAATAACACAGCCTCTCCCCATACAGCACTCTACCTATAATAACACAGCCTCCCCCCCATACAGCACTCTACCTATAATAACACAGCCTCTCCCCCCATACAGCACTCTACCTATAATAACACAGCCTCCACCCCATACAGCACTCTACCTATAATAACACAGCCTCCCCCCCATACAGCACTCTACCTATAATAACACAGCCTCTCCCCCCATACAGCACTCTACCTATAATAACACAGCCTCCACCCCAGCCTCTACCTATAATAACACAGCCTCCCCCCCACAGCACTCTACCCAGGGCCGGATTAACGTAGGGGCTGATGGAGCTGCAGCTCCAGGCCCAGGCCCATGGAATAGGCCCATTTTTTTTTTTTTTTACAATTTTTTTTTTCACACACTACTCTTAGGGATTCCACCTGGCTTTTATTTTATTGGCACAGCCAGTATTTGAGGCTGCCTGGCTGGTGCCAATATTGCAGTGATACTGGCAATACAAATGCTGGTATTTTTCTCAGTATAAACAAGAGATTACTATGCAATACCAGCACTGGCCAGTAGGGGTCACTGTGTGTGGAGACAGGCAGGGATAGGAAGTTCCAGCATATCCCTCCCATGCCTATCTATACTCACTGATCTGCAGGGGTGCAGCTACAGAGAGTCCAGACAGCAACCCCACCCTGCAGAGACAGCCTACAGCTCAGGGAAGTAAGGGATGGGGGGAAAGGCTGCAAGGAGACATACACTGAGACACTAAGGGGCACTGGGAGACAATATGGCAGACACTGAGACACTAAGGGACACTGGGAGACATTATGGCAGACACTGAGACACTAAGGGACATTGGGAGACATTATGGCTGACACTGAGACACTAAGGGACACTGGGAGACATTATGGCAGACACTGAGACACTAAGGGACATTGGGAGACATTATGGCAGACACTGAGACACTAAGGGACACTGGGAGACATTATGGCAGACACTGAGACACTAAGGGACAGTGTGAGACATTATGGCAGACACTGAGACACTAAGGGACACTGGGAGACATTATGGCAGACACTGAGACACTAAGGGACATTGGGAGACATTATGGCAGACACTGAGACACTAAGGGATACTGGGAGACATTATGGCAGACACTGAGACACTAAAGGACATTGGGAGACATTATGGCAGACACTGAGACACTAGGGGACACTGGGAGACATTATAGCAGACACTGGGACACTAAGGGGCACTGGGAGACATTATGGCAGACACTGAAACACTATGGGACATTGGGAGACATTATGGCAGACACTGAGACACTAAGGGACACTGGGAGACATTATGGCGGACACTGAGACACTAAGGGACACTGGGAGACATTATGGCGGACACTGAGACACTAAGGGACACTGGGAGACATTATGGCAGACACTGAGACACTAAGGGACATTGGGAGACATTATGGCGAACACTGGGACGCACTAGGGACATTGGGAACATTATGGCGAACACTGAGACACTAAGGGACATTGGGAGACCATGGGGACACTGAGACACTAAGGGACACTGGGAACAAGCTTGAACACTGAGACACTAGGGACACACTACAGGAGACATTATGGCAGACACTGAGACACTAAGGGGACGTTGGAACATTATAGCGAACACTGAGACACTGGGAGACATTATAGCGGTACTGAGACACTAAGGGGACATTGGGAGACATTATGGCAGACACTGAGACACTAAGGGACATTGGGAGACATTATGGCAGACACTGAGACACTAAGGGGCACTGGGAGACATTATGGCAGACACTGAGACACTAAGGGGCACTGGGAGACATTATGGCAGACACTGAGACACTAAGGGACATTGGGAGACATTATGGCAGACGCTGAGACACTAAGGGACATTGGGAGACATTATGGCAGACACTGGGACACTAAGGGACATTGGGAGACATTATGGCAGACACTGAGACACTAAGGGGCACTGGGAGACATTATAGCAGACACTGAGACACTAAGGGACATTGGGAGACATTATGGCAGACACTGAGACACTTAGGGACATTGGGAGACATTATGACACAGACACAAGGGGACACTAAGGGACATTGGGAGACATTATGACACAGACACATGGGGACACAGTGTCCTCATGTCTCCCAGCCAGTGTCCCTGGTGTCTCAGTGCCCCTAGTCTCCCAGTGACCCCTAGTCTCCTAGTGTCTCACTGTCCCCATGTCTCCTAGTGCCTCCATGTCTCCCAGTGCCTCAAGTGTCTCAATGTGCCCATGTCTCCAAGCTAGTGTCCCTAGTGTATGTGGCCCTGGTGTCTCAGTGTCCCCATGTCTCCCAGTGCCCACATGTCTCAATGTCCCCATGTCCCCCAGCCAGTGTCTCTAGTGTCTGTGTCCCCATGTCTTCAAGTGTCCCCTGTTTTCCCAGTGTCCCCTAGTTTCCCAGTGTCACTTGTGTCTCTGTGTCCCTAGGTCTCCCCGTGTCCCCAGGTCTCCCCGTCTTCCTAGTGTTCTAATGCCATATACATGGGGACATAGACACATGGGAATACTGGAGGACACAGGGAGACATGGGGCATTGAGACACTGTGATACATAGGGACACTGTGATATATAGGGTCACTGGGAGACCTGGGGACACGACACTAGGGCACACTGGGAGACATGGGGCACTGAGACACTGATACATAGGAACACTGAGACCTAGAGTAATCGACACATAGGGGCACTGGGAGGAATCCATCTATACAGCATAATCAAACTAAGTAGTTTTTTGGTGATTTTACAGCATTTTCTCTTATGTCACTCCTTGTGATTTCCATCATGTGATGTCACCCATACATATTTCATTATGCAAATTAGTAAGGCCGGTATGTTGTTCCAAGAAAGCTGGCAACCCTAACTACTTTTCACATACTCTTACTTATGTATGGAAACTTAAGAGGGATGTATGGGAACAAAACTTGTGTGGACTGGCTGACAACGAATATAGTTAAAGGGACACTATAGTCACCAGAACAACTACAGCTTATTGAATTTGTTCTGGTGAGTAGAATCATTACCATCAGGCTTTTTGCTGTAAGCACGGTCTTTTCAGAGAAAATGCAGTGTTTACATTACAGCCTAGTGATAACTTCACTGGCCACTCCTTAGATGGCTGTTAGAGATCCTTCCTGGGTCATGGCTGCCTAAAATGCATCCAAACATGCAGTGTCTCCTCCCTCTGCATGTAGACACTGAACTTTCCTCATAGAGATTCATTTATTCAATTCATGTCTATGAGGAGATGCTGATTGGCCAGGGCTGTGTTTGAATCATGCTGGCTCTGCCCCTGATCTGCCATTTTGTCAGTCTCAGCCAATCCTATGGGGAAGCACTGTGATTGGATCAGGCCACCACTTCTAATGATGTCAGCAGACTGCTTGTTTTTCTGAGTCTAACAGCATGCAGAGTTACAGCTTCAGGCTTGAATACAGTAAGACTTTTACTATATTTATGGAGGCATGAGGGGGCCAGGGGGGTTAGATGGTGGTGTTAACACTATGGGGTCAGGAATTCATGTTTGTGTTCCTGACCCTATAGTGATCCTTTAAGGTAATGCTGACTTTGGTCTCTCTAACACTGTGGCATGTTCCCTTTCTTCTACACGCACTACATACAGCTTTTCTCTGTCCCAGACTATATACCAGGAGCGTCTGCCTGCTAGTAAGAAGGTAAGGAGACAAGTGGACCGGCGAGTGCTAGGGGACGGTCCTTGTAAAGTGTTGACCGAGCGCATCATTAGATGCGTTTATGCCAAGCTCAGGGTGCTGTCTGCATAGTATGCCCTTAGTTGGCCAGCTGCATGATTGGCAGGCAGCCTGACATGCATTCATGCCAGGCTGGCCTTCTAATTCTTTGAGCAGACATGTCCTCTTTTTGGGCATGTTTCGCCCCTTTTAGCAAGTTACGTGATTTGTGTCAGTGGCACACCCTTTTACCATGCCCATTGACTTCCTGCTTGACTGGACACTGCTGTTAGGGGTTATGGGTTTACTTGAAAGATGAAAACATAAATTAGAGAGAGATTAGCCTAGGGTATTTGTTTTCTTATAGCTGCTGTTTTCTTTCTCTCCAGCACCATCTCCATCAGATACATGATGCTTGGGAGTGTTTTTGGTCGATATGATTCTTTAATTAGGCACGTCATAATTGTCAGCACCAGGCCCACTGGGCTGTTAATCTGGCCATGCCTGTAGGTAAATTATGTGCACAACGTTGGGGCCCTTAGGTGTAGGTAGCGCTACCAGGGGCGGACTGACAACTAACAGAGCCTTCGGGCAATGGGAGACAAAGGGCCCCTTTCTGGTGCAAAGTTTTTTGACTACTGCTACTCTTTTCCACTTCTTTGTGTGTCTCTCACAAAGATATTATATGTATGCTGCCCTGCACCCATAATGGCGGTGTGAGAACCACACAGTCATGACTACCACTTGCAAAGCCTCCAAACAGGGTCTGAGCTGCTTTTATTAGGTTAATCCAACCAAAAACAGTATTTTAATAAAACACTGTTGAATGGAGTAAACTTACTGGCATGCTCCATCCCCACTATAATAAAGAAATAAAGAAAATGTAATTACACGCTTCCTCTGTGTTTGCTGGTGACATCACAAGCAGCATCCCCCACATTTATTTTCCATCATACAAGTCCATACAAGTAGCCTCCAAACATGTGTTGGTAGGCTACTAGTGGGGGTTCAGTGTGTGGGATGCTGCGTGTGATGTTGTGTTCTTGTATGTCAACATGTGTTAGAATTTTTTGTATTCTTTTACCTATTGTACTACGCTGAAAAATATATTGGCACTATATAAATGGTTGTATTAATTGCGTGTGTGTAAGGAGGCTGTATGCAGTATTGCAATGGTGGGGTTTTCCATGTGTGGGGTTGTTGCTTGTGGGATTGTGTGTATACAGTGATGCTCCTGGTGGGCTTGCGTGTGTCGATGAGTCTCTTTTCAGTGTAGTATGTGGATGGAGATGGCTGGTTGTATTGCAGTGTGAGTGGTAGGGCCTGTTGTATGTGTGTGGGATAGTAGGCGTCTGTGGGAAACTGGAGCTGTAGTGAGTGTTTGTTTGGATAATAGAGGCTCTACTGTCTGAGGGATAAAAAGGCTGCAGATTGTTTGTGCGTGTGGATAGTGTCTTCAGTGTTTGCGTGTGGGGATATGAGCTGTAGTATGTGCATGGGGGTATAGTGGCTGCAGTGCATGCAGGAGTGATAGGGGCTATACTGGGTGGTGGAAGGTATAGGGGCTACAGTCGGTGCAGGGAGGGATAGGTTCTGAGGTGGGTACAGGGAAAAATAGGAGCTGTGGTGGGTGAAAGGGGAAATGGGGCTGATGTGGATGAATTGGGAATGGGGCTGAGGAGGCTGAAGGGTGGGATAGGAGTGGATTCTGAGGGAGATGGGGACTGAGGTAAGTAAAGGGGAGGTGGGTAGAGAGGGGATAAGGTGCTGAGGGAGATGTGGGCTGAGCTGGGTCCTGGTGTAGATGGAGTGTGAGGTGAGTGCTGGGGGAGATGGGTGAAGGCAGGCTTAAGTGGGTGCTGGGGGACATAGGGGGTAAGGTAGGTGCTAATAGAGATGGGGGCTGAGGCAGATGCTGATGGAGATGGGGGCTGAGGCAGATGCTGATGGAGATGGGGGCTGAGGCAGATGCTGATGGAGATGGGGGCTGAGGCAGATGCTGATGGAGATGGGGGCTGAGGCGATGCTGATGGAGATGGGGGCTGGGAGGCGATTGATGAGATGGGGGCTGAGGCAGATGCTGATGGAGATGGGGGCTGAGGCAGATGCTGATGGAGATGGGGGCTGAGGCAGATGCTGATGGAGATGGGGGCTGAGGCAGATGCTGATGGAGATAGGGGCTGAGGTAGGTGGAGGGTGGCCTGGGGCTGAGGTGGATGCTGAGGGAGATGGGGGCTAAGGTGGGTGGAGGGTGAAGTGGGTGCTGAGAGAGATGGGGGCTGAGGTGGATGGAGGGGGCCTGGGGCTGAGGGAGATGGGGGTTGAGGTTAGTGAAGGGGGGCCTGAAGGATTTACATACCTGCTGCTTCAGCCACTCAGCAGGAAAGAAGGGGCAGGAAGTGATGTAACTTCCCTTCCCCTTGGCCCTGCCTCCTCACACGGGAGCTCCGCACAGGAAAAGGATGGAGGAGTCCTGGTACACAGCAAGATTGCTGCCAGGTCTCACTCAGAAGGTGAGGGGGTCACTTCAGAGACTTGATGTGCAATTTTGCCAGAGAGAGTGCATGGCTGTTCAACCAGCTGGGCCCCTGACTGCCTCGGGCCATGATCATTCTGCCCAAGTGGTCAGTCCGCCCCTGAGAACTACCCAGATAAGGGAGAATCCTGAAGGAATCTCTGAAGACAGTACCTGTGAGTGACTTCTGTAACTGCATATCTCTCTAGAGAAATCCAGCATAATGTATGACAGCAGCAGAGCAGCAATGGCAATCCTTTCTCTTCCTTCTGCTAACAGGATGCAAAAGCTCATTCACACTACTGTAAAAAGTTCCAGAATCTGCAGGGAGCTGAACATTAAATAAGTCTTCTAATTCTCCTAGCAGAGCAGCAGACAGTCTCCAACTTCTTGTAGTAGCAGTGCACTAGCATTCCCCTGTTTTTATTTCACCGTCCCAGCAGGAATAGATAATTGAAACATTTAGGAACACGCTTTCTTTTATGCAGACTCAGAGAACATGGCTTCCCCCTTGACCTCTTCTTCCTGCCACTCTAGCCCTTCCTCCTCACATGACAGGGAAAGGGCAAAAGTTTAAGACTCAAACTTAAAGCAAAACAGCAAAATATAGAAGTATGTTACATTTTATTTTTTTGTCTATTTAAGACAATCAGCATAGTTTGTATTCTATGTAGTTGCTCTCTTCACTCGGGGGAGTTTTAGCCTAGCTGACCTAAAGTTCAACTTTGTTCAGTGAAATACGACGCCATTCGGGTAAAATTCAACAGACTGTGGTTGTATTTTTGTTACATCCTCCCCTCTGTAGAATCCTTGCCTTCCACTGACAGGAGCAGTCCATCCGGTTTATAACCATTTTGCAAGATGGCACAATACAATCTAATACAGGGAAATTCTATCACTCAATATTTCAGTCAAAATATGCAATACATTGATTAACATTGAGGGGGTCCTGAAAAAAGGTGGGTTCCCCAATGTTGTTATAGGTCAAGAATCTCGGGGTCCTCCGATTTCTTCTGCCTCTACCTAGGTTGCTCTGTGGTTGTCCACTAATTTCTTCATCACAGGGTCTTTCACCCACACCATTGGGAACAGCGGTCCAGATCCTCGCATAGAGTTAGAGTTCCTAACTGGTGTATGAGGGACAAAGCTGGGACTTTCAGGATTCAATCCGGATGAGGAGGAAGAAGGAGAAGGAGCAGAGGTAGAAGGGACCAACTGTGTTTCTGGCACTGTCCAGTAGTTTCTTTCAGGGCTTGTAACAGTAGCCTCTTCTATATCGTTAGTTGGCGATGCCCGCTGGGACCTTCTTCAGGGTTGTCTTCTGAGTCCGTTTCTAAGAGAGGCTGTATGCTGGAATTCTTATTGGCTTCACCAGAGTTTTTCTCCAAATTAGAATTTTCATCAGAGAAGGCAATAGGTAATTTATATGCAAAGCTTTGATCCTACCCTCAGGCCCTTTAATTTGATACACAGGGATCCTGGGAACTTTGGAAATAACCTCAAAGAGAGTGTCTGTCTCTCCAGCGATCTGCTAATTTATGCTTCCCTGGAACTCCCCTGTTTCTCAAGAGTACTTTATCTCCAGGCTGAATGTCTTCATAAAGTATTTTGGAATCATATCTTCGCTTGTTATTTTCATTAATCTTGTCAGTAGCTTGCTCAGCCAATTC
>OW240920.1:145772980-145806288 GCA_933207985.1 Pelobates cultripes | reverse complement strand
CACAGCCCCCCCTCTCTGTGTAACGCACAGAGCCCCCCTCTCTGTGTAACACACGCTGTGTATTGCCCCTCTCGGTATAACACACGCTGTGTATTGCCCCTCTCGGTATAACACACGCTGTGTATTGCCCCTCTCGGTATAACACACGCTGTGTATTGCCCCATGTAATACCCATATTGATGTTGGCTGGTTTGGTCATGTTTAAGCTTATTACCCCCTGGGAATGGCTGCCTTTGGCATTATGTTTAGGTGTCTCTGAGTTTGGCAATGTTGTTCCATACTGGCTTTAATAAACTCTTTCCAATGCCATCTATACATGCAGTTAGCGTCGTTTCGGCAGCTGATGTGTCATTCGATAGAAAATAAACGCTTGTTTGTTTGGACTGTGACCCTGATACACACAATGCTAAGCAATGATTGTCATGTGTGAGACACGGCTTTGTCTTTCATTGTTTGTCTGTTTGTAACGTTTTATGTGATTTTTGACAATTCGATACATGAAAGCAGTTTATTACTTGTTTAGTAAAGATATAAGAAGATAAATTAATGATACAATTGTGAAGACGCAGCGTGTTGGGGAAAGACAGGGACAGTATTTTCTCAAATTTTATTTTAGATTTAATGATGAACCCTGTGCCAAACCTAGCCACTTGTAGGATGCTGGACTATCTGTATAAAAAGGTTGTCTGTAATAACCGCTGTAATGTATCTGTAACCTTGGTTGATACTGTTATGTGCATAGAATTTGTATGCTAGCAGCCGAAAGCCGCTAGCATTCATGTATTTCGTTTCACGAACAGCGACTTTACTGGCTGTTCATGAACCGAATGAGCTACCCCCTAATAGCCCACACACAGTGTTGCGCTCGGTAATTAGAGACTTTCCTAGGTGGCCGTCGTTCGGCTTCCGACCACGCGGCGGTCGGCCATCTTGGATCCTTTGTCTCACCGCTGGAATTCCAGGCCGTTCGGGAGCTCGGGTCTTTCGTTATTATGGTTCCCCATCGGTGTTTGGTACTTTTAGGCGAACTCAATGGCAAAGTGTATTTCGTGCGGCGTTCGGTTATTAATGCTGGGATCTGAGCGGTATTCCCACGAAATTTGCACTCAGACCCCAGCTATCTACCGAATGTCCGTTCGTTTAAATGGACTAAATATTGTTAAAGTTATATATTTAAATGTAAAATGCCGGTTCTGCTGCACGGAGGGATAATCCACTTAACGGTATATTGCAGTGGGGGAGTATCCTTCTCGTCCAGCAGTGCTTGATGGGAGAAATGCTCTGAATGTTAGGTCCCCCATGTAGTCCCCTACTGTATTACCCCTGCTATGTCAGTAGGGAAACCCCTTGCATGGGGACTTGCATAAATACTGGAGCTGTGAATAAAAACCTCAGTTTACTCCCAGAACTGTGTTTCGTCCGGTTACTGGGGGATTTGGGATATTGCCTTACTTTTCAGCGCTTGACTGTGGATTACCTTCTTTACCAGCGGAGATCGTGGAATTTAATATTGCAGCTCCGCTACAAACCCCTTTGAGGATTTTGGGGAATTAGAATATTTTAGGCCTTATTTAATAGCATTATCCTGTGATTTGTCAGTAAATATTGCTATCCCCCTCTCATAATATTGTAAAGCGCTACATAATCTGTTGGCGCTATATAAATGGCAATAATGCCCTAAAGCAATGCATATTTTAACGTTAGTGTGTGCTCTTAAGACAGGATGAGTGATGGTTGTTTTGAGATGCCTTTCTCCAACTACTAGAGTCTAGTAAAAATGTTAAAGAACCTCAAATTGGACCAAATAACATGTCTCAGTATTCCTACATTATAAGGTCTGAAGCCACGGATCTCTGTGTGTTTTATATACTGACTGTGGGTAATCTGGGTCTTAACCCAATGTTTAATGCATATAGGCTGACAGTAAAGGAACATTCTAAACCCATGAAGAGTGTGTCCTCTAGTTTTCATTTTACATAAAATGCAGATTTCAATAGAAATTGACACTTTTATAAATTAATCTTCTTACACCGCCTGGCTGTCAAACAGGTCCTGTTACTTTCTGGTTTGTTTTGCTCAGTGGAGATAAATTCGAGAGACAGAAATTGAGGGCTTGAAAAAGCTGCAGACACGAGATCTGCAGCTTTTGCAATCTCCGTTTTTTGACAAACTTGATGGCTTGAGACTTTAACGATACAGTGGTGGTCATATGGTGAATATGCCCAGCTTCCATTTCTAGAAGATCGATGGCTGGACTTCGGCTTTTAATGAAGGTTCTGTGATCAATAAAATAAACAGGATTGCGGATAATGGGCTGCCTCGCTTATTGAGAGGGTAACTCTGCCATCAGTGCATATCTAGAAAAGGAACAGAGCTTGCAATCCATGTGACAGCGACACCATTGTTATTATTATAACAGGAGAAGGTAGGGATGGATGAGAGTTGACAGTCGCTGGAGGTCAAGAGAATTTAGGCTCCTCATGAGTTGAGGGGGGTTAGGCTGAGAATGTTGAGTGAGGGGCTCTCAGGAACAAAAGATTGATTATCCAGAAATGCTACCTCTGTGTAAGGCTTTGGTTGCTAGCTCCGAGTCCTGAGTGCAAACCTCTGAATGTTTGTTACGGGGCACCATGACCGTAACTGGTGTAAATCACAGGATTTAACTCATTAACACTGCAAGTACGTGGGATTTAACTAAAAGATCTAGAATGACATCTGGCAGTCTGTGTACAGACATTGCAAGCTTAGGGCAGGACGTAGTACTGGTGCCAATCAAAGCAAATATCGAACCCTCTGCAATGCTCCCCTGTAAACCAGTGTAGCTTTCTCTTTAAGATTAGGGGAAGGTGAGACTGAGACTGCAATCAGTTTACCCTTCAAGGAATATTTAGCTGTCGCATATTTTATGGGGTAATGATTTTTCTTTTGTGCCACGTCAGGAATTTCATCCTGGCAGTCTGTTCTTGTGCCATGTTTACCCTAAAAGACCTTTAACTCTTCCAGTACCAAGGCCAGACACATCTTTTGCTAGCTTGACAGTGCTGTCATGTTGGTCATGAAGGGGTTAAGTGGTGAAATTTCTTTTGGATAGAATTTTGGGATTCGTGGAGAGTCATATTTCTGGAAATCATTTATTTTCTGTGTTGTAAAGCAATGAAATGCTCATTTCAATACTTTGATAATGATTTCTGCGATCTGTTATTTTGTGTAAACCCATCTCTGCACTCTATGAAGCGGAAATAGAATCAGCCTCCGTAGAGTGATGCTTTCGTGGCCTGTAGACGTGGTCTAAAAAGAGACAAGATGGTGCGTTTCTTATCTGTACTTTATTTAGCAGAATAAACGCGGCACGTGAGGGAGCTTATTGGTTAGTGCCCCTACTGCAGTAACTCTAAAAGATGATTACACTGAGGGTTTAGGTCCAGCCTTTCATCCAGGATCCATTGAAATGAGCACTGTTTGGTTGGATAGCAAAAAAAAATCATTACCCCATAAAATATGCGAAAGCTAAATATTCCTTGAAGGGTAAACTTTAATGACCCATGGGCGTGAACACCGAAAGACCAGCTTTTGGCTCTGTGTAACACTCACAAACATAGAGTATTTATTTATTAGATATATAGTATTTATTAGATCGAGTTAAAACCAAGCTCTGGAATATGCCTCTGTTTAATACTCTAATTTGTACATGAAAGTCACCCATTACCCGCAAGGTATTATTTTGATGTAAAACACTAACATGTTCTGCGGCGCTGTATGTTGGTTAGATTATAATGGTAAGTGTGACAAAGCAAGTTTGACAACGAAAAACATGAAGTGACATTAAGCTGATTAAGCAAACTTCCATTGTAAAGAAAGTGGGTAAAATGACACGAGATAACGAGGAACGTATGCGGTGGTTGTAAGTATTGTGTGTTCTTAAATAGTAAGTTTGTATTTAGAGGACAAGGTGCAGCTGGATTACAAAATCAAATGAGTATCTGTGACAAAGCAAGTTTGACTTAGAGAAAAACATGGCGTGACGAGGTTTGCTGATTAAACAAACTTAGATTCTAAGGAAAGTGGGTAAAATGACAGAAGATAACATGCGGAGGGTGTACTGATTACTGGGTGTACTTACTAATAATATGACTTTTTATGTGTAGAGGACAAGATTGAGCTGGGATAGTGGTGGCAGTGGGCTGGTGCAATGTTATAGGGAGTGAAATGTAAAGGGACACTTCATCTCATTGAAGTGGTTATAGTTTCTGGAATACCTTGCCCCCGTCCTTCCGTTCAACGTTAAACTTTTTTTAAGGAGTCCCCAGCAGCCCCTTCCCTTTGTGCTGCTTGTTATAATGAGGAAGCATTAGTTGGATCAGCAATGGGCATTTGTGATTGGCTGAGAGTGTTAGTTGACTGCTTTCAACCTATCACAGCGCCTATTGCTGGTATGAATCGGTATCGCTAGAAGGAAATGTATGATCTCTGTCTTAGCCACACCTCAGGTGGGGGCAGAGCTATGGGAAGCCAGGGACCCCCATTCAGTGTAAAACTCTTCGAAAACGGTTTAAAGGGACACTGTAGACATCCAGACTACTTAATATCGTTAAAGTGGTCTGGGTGCATTGTCCTTGTTCCCTTAACCCTGCAACATAAAATATTCTAGTTTTATGGAATTAGAGAATTTGATTAAAGGGATACTATAGTCATCAAACCAACTTTAGCTTAAAGGGCCACTATAGTGCCCTGAGGGTGCCCCCACCCTCATGGTCCCCCTCCCGCCGGGCTCTAAGGTAAGGAAGGGGTTAAACTTACCTCTTCAGCGCCGGGCGGGGAGCTCTCCTCCTCCTCGGCTGAATGTGCATGCGTGGCAAGAGCCGCGCGCATTCAGCCAGTCCATAGGAGAGCATTCTCAATGCTTTCCTATGGACGCTGGCGTCTTCTCACTGTGAAAATCACAGCGAGAAGCGCAGAAGCGCCTCTAGCGGCTGTCAAAGAGACAGCCACTAGAGGCTGGATTAACTCTAATATAAATATAGCAGTTTTACAGCAGGCAGGGTTAAACCTAGATGGACCTGGCACCCAGACCACTTCATTAAGCTGAAGTGGTCTGGGTGCCTATATGGGTCCTTTAATGAAGGAATTTTGGTGTAGAGATCATGCCTCTGAAGTCTCACTGCTCAATTCTCTACCATTTAGGAGATAAATCAAGTTTGTTTCTGTTTTTGCTGCCCTAGCCACACCTCCCCTGGCTGTGACACACAGCCTGCATTTAAAAAAAAAAAAAAGGGTTTAATTTTTAATCAGATGTAACTTACTTTGAAAGTTGTATCTCCTACTCTGTTAATTGAACTTTAATTACATGCCTAGGTCTAGCAACATAATAACAGTGCAGGAGAGAACTAATTCTAAATTAAACAGAATTTGCAATAAAGGAAGTGTAAACATTACATGACTGTTACAGGAAGTGTTTATGAAGGCTGTGTAAGTGTGCCTTGGGCTGCATAAACAAAGTAACGTAATGTCTAAATGACATACGTGTTCAGGGGAAGGGGCAAAGCTTGCAGTATGTGTTCAGGGGGCTTGCATGGCTGGCATTACATGTTCGGTGGGCTCAGAGTTCACAGTACATGTTCGAGGGGTGGGGGCGCACAGCTTGCAGTATATGTTCTGGGGGAGGGGGCGCACGGTTCACAGTACATGTTCAGGGGGAGGGGGCGCACGGTTCACAATAAAACCATGGTCTGCGTTTCTCAAATAACGAAGGGGCGCACTTTGTTCTTGTGCTTTTTTCATGTGTTTGATAGTCTACAGAACAGCTGGCTTAGTATAAATTAAGCCATTTAAGAGAATGCACAATTGCAATCTATTAAGTCAGATTATTTGGGGGATAACAAAGAGTAATGTTTTGGAGTGGAATATTTTTTTTCTTAAATCCCCAATAATGCAACGATGCGCAATGCTTACTTTTGAGTTACATGTCTAAGGGGAATATTTGCCCCAAGGTTTGAAGACTGCAATGTTTGGACATTGTGTTTTGGCAAGCCTGGCTGTTTTAATGTTTGCACTACGTTTAGTAGAAACCCTCCCAGATACAGAGGGGCTGTTACTGCACGATCTATTTCTCAATCACTGACTAATATTCATTACTTTCTACTGAAACTCGTATTGTATAGACCTAGACACACGGACGATTCCAATTTTGTGTTCCACTGCTGAAGAGTTTGCACCCCCCTCAGGCACACAGAGCGTTAAACTCTGGGATAAATCCCCTCGCTGCTTTTATACTTTGATCTTAATAGGAAGAGACTGGGTTCTGAAGCAGCCTCTTTAAAGAGGCCTTCTGCTTACACATCCTGATCCAATAATCCTACTAACCCCCCGTTTGTCTTTAAAGGACTAAATTATCTACTCGGAAAACATTGTGCTCGGTAGTAAAATCCTAGGAATACAAGGAGGTCTGCAGAGGCCCTCCGAACTGAGGCCCCAGACGGCGAATCGAGGATTGGCATGTGTTTGTAACCGTGTAAGTGCAGCTGGGGTTTATTCACTAAACTGCAAGTTGTCAGGGATTCATCGGGGACGTGCTGGGCTTAGGCCAGCTGGAAAGAAATGGTTTGTACAAATGTTCCAGTTCGAGAATTTTGGCCTGTGTTCTGTAGTTACGTGATGAAGTGTCTGGGGAATAGAAACGTAGCAAACGCATCCCTGTAAATGGAAAAATATTAATTAAAAAATTGTAAAATGTACGGAATTTTCCCAAAGCAAACATTGTAGCGTAACTCTGTACTGACACCTTATCTATATTGGTCTAACAGTTTAAACTTGATTTGTACATTCTGT
Source organism: Pelobates cultripes (assembly GCA_933207985.1). NCBI lineage: Eukaryota > Metazoa > Chordata > Amphibia > Anura > Pelobatidae > Pelobates > Pelobates cultripes. The sequence goes on along the minus strand of OW240920.1, from coordinate 145,799,463 downwards.
TTCCTTTCTTCATGCCTCACTGCGTCCAAACAAACTTCTTCTAACCCAGATACCAAAAGAAGGGCCCGATCTGAAATCAAACAATGCCTATTGTGCAAGGACCACGGGGAATGTGTACAGGTTTACAGAGCATTAATAAAGGCATTGCAGCTTTTAGTCCCAAATAACAGAGCCGGAATATAGCCGAATATTCTCAATTCTAATATTATTACAATATTATTAAAATGTGCTATTCTTCTGTCAACGCTCTACATTTCCCCTAATAAAACTCCTGTATTTGTTTAAATAGCTGGATGGGAGAGCAACTCGTTAATGCTGACTGTTCGCGTGGCAGTCTGAGTTAAAGTAACAGTCCAGCGTTACATATAAATCCACTGTATGTATATTACTGGAATGCTGTGCTGTCATCTTAGAGGCCCACGTCCTCCCTCTTTTACTCTGCCTGTCCAGGATTATGTTTCTGAGAGAGAAGCACTGAGAGGCATTGGTACATTGTGTCTGCATTGCTTCTCGTCATTCTTATACTGAAAAGCATTGATTTGTGCTTTGTGCTGGGGCACATAGTGAGTAGGAAAAGCATTACATGCAGCATAACCGTGTTGGGATGTAGGTTTAAAAAGCCTTCACATTTATAGACAGGCCTGCCGTGTAAAGGCTAACTCCAGGAGAGGGAGTCAGGAGGGAGATCAGGAGACAAATATAGTGGAGGGTATAGGAAATACAAAAATGAGGACCACTTGTAAAAGAATGGTTGAATAGTAAGCAAAATTAACTGAAATAAAACTTAACATTTATTTATTCATTAAAATAGTAATCAAAAAAGTAATATATTAAAAAATAAGTAAAGAACCTATCTACTGTAACATCAAATAAATCTGTATGATGTGTAGAGTCTGTCGCCACATAAAAAAGTAACAATGTAGCTGCCGAACGTATGTCGAGTTTGGAAGAATATGGCAGGGATGTTAGATACAAGTTAGCAAAGAGGGTAGAGAAAGGAAAACAATAGATCTCTATTGTGCCTTCGAGAACACCCCTACGGCTGCTAATATAGCTAAATTAACTAATGCTAACGTGCCTTCGAGGGGAGCCCTATAAATCTAAGATTCCTCCTGACTAAACTAGACTATGACGATAGAGAAGGAAAATGCAAATAGGAAAATAAACGAACGATAAAATCAAAATCGAAGTATGAGATGGCTGATAAATATAATCAAAAGTAAAGTTGCAGCATCTTCCCTAAATCCTGAGCCACTCTCATACACAACTGTCCCAACGCGCGTTTCGCCACTAACTGGCTTTTCCATTTAGATTTTATCGTTCGTTTATGTTCCTATTTTCATTTACCTTCTCTATCGTCATAGTCTTAATAGGCTTAATAATAACCGGTCTCTAAAATTGCTCCGTAGGACCGGTACGGCAATACTGGCTTAATAATAACCGGCTTCTAAAATTGCACCATGGGACAGGTACGGCGACACTGGTTTAATAACTGGCCTCTAAAATTGCACCGATGGACAGGTACGGCGACACCGGCTTAATAATAACAGGCCTCTAAAATTGCTCTGTGGGACGGGTACGGCGACACTGGCTTAATAATAACTGTAAAAAAAAAACAGAAAATATACACACTAAAGACTACAATATGGAATACGTAAAACTGAATGTGCTCCCAGGTGTACCTCACAGACACCCAACAAATAATCGGAACAAAGAAAAGTGGTGGAAAAGCACCCAGTATACATATGTGAAAGAATCTTAACAACCTGGAAATATGTACCAGGATCCGTGGATCAATACCAGATCTATAATAATAACAAACAAAACATAGCGTAATACAGTATGTGGTGTTAGTAGAAAACTCACAAACAAATGGTATACCCGGCTTCTCACCCCACCCGGGGCTAAAACGAATCAGGAGTGTCAGAAATCTCTGGTGGCGAAAATTCCTTGATTTATATATGAAAAGGAAAAAGACCGCAGAGGTATCATAAAAACCAAAAAAGTATTTATTTGATTGCACTTACAGACAGGAAGAAACATTAGGCATATCTCCACAGAAGGTGGAACTTGGCAGCAGCGAAGCATGATGTTGAAATACCAAGAGCTGCAAAGTGGAGAATAAAAAAAAAAAAACAATCAAACAAAGTTAAAAATTATATAAAACAAAATCCATAAAAGTACATTTACTATAGAAAATCCAACGTGTTTCGTCCAATCAATATGGGACTTCCTCAGGGATGTGTGGGAATCCATCGCAATGGGGACTTCTTTTAAAACTGTCAATCCTTCGGGATCCGTTTCACCTGATTGGTGGCGTGCGTTCCACTCTGGAACGCCATGACGTACATCCTGTGCGACCAAGCTAAGTAGCGTGGCCGTTCGTATGAATGCGGCATTAGAATGACAGTTTGTTCGGTGCGTGCGCATGCTACTAAAACAACGCATGAACGAGCGAAAGACAAAACTACACGAAATCTGAAGGGAGAATAAGACAAAATAGGCGAACAGTCGCCTTAGCACGAATAACAGACCTATGTATTATGCGAACATAAAAAGGACCGTGGGAGAGGTACAGTGACACTGGCTTAATAATAACCAGCCTCTAAAATTGCACAAAGGGACCGGTACGGCGACAGTGGGTGGTTGGCAAGCTTTGCCGTATTTGCTGGGAAGCATTAAACATTTGTGGTAATTTTAACTGTAACATATGTCTAGTTAAATCATGCAGTAACAGGCTCTCCATCACTCGTGAAATAGCACCCTTGATGAGGATTACATGTCTGTCATCTTTAAATTCTCTCATACCGTCTGCAAACAACGAGCCTTGAATCTATACCAAAACAAACCTCATAGGAGTGCCCTGCGATGAAGCATCACTTCAACTTAATTTGTAGGTAAAACCAGCGTCAAATTATCCACTAGAAAATAAACCCACAGGGCGGCTTGGGGTGTGTTTAAGAACCCATGCTATAGTATTACAGAAATCCTCTGAGATTTAACCAGTCTTGGCCCATTTAGTTATCCCCTGGATGTGCTGTGTTTTTATTTGTGGTTTTTGTTTTGGCTGTTACCCCATGGGTAACATCTGGGACTTTGTGGAGGCGCAGTTCGGCACAGGGCTTAGAGCAGGCATAGGCAACCTTCGGCACTCCAGATGTTTTGGACTACACCTCCTTTTGATGCTTTGCCGGCATTATGGGTGTAAAAGCCTTATGGCAAATGTAGTCCACGACATCTGGAGTGACGAAGGTTTCCTACCCCTGGCTTAGAGGTTGGGACCCTGTATACAAATTCTGTGATTTTAGTTTATTATAGATCTGTTCACAGCAGTGTGATTGTCAGAAACTCACAGTGAATCTCAAATTTTAGACCAATATATCCAAACTTACATCGTCCAAATCCTCTGCAAGCTACACGAGTAATAGAACTCGAACAGTCAATGGATACATTCAGGTAATAACGTCAAGACTCCAGGATGTGTTTGGAAACCAGCGGACGTTTAATGTACCCTACCTGGTCAAATATTGCGTTCTCCTACCAAGGAATGTAAGAGACTTTTTATTGTGCTGTTGCTGTATATACTGACAGTGCTTCAGAAGGTTTAAATGCATGCAATCTACTTGTGAGATCGTGCAAAGTCCATTCAAAACATCTACACGAGGAAGTGTCACGTGTCAAGATATCAATGACTTGCCATAAAATAGACTGATTATAGTTTCAAAAATCTGTTATTTCATTGCTCTCCATAGGTTCCCAGGCCAGGATTCAATAACTTGAATTTTTTTCAAGTTTTATTTATTTTTGTTTATTTAATGTGAACGATCAAATAAACTCCCTGTTTGTCACATTTGACACCTGCGAGGTCTGCAGTCCGTACAGTATTTATCAATCTTCTCCTTTAATGATTACCCGGGGTGATGCGCAGCTAGTCAGGATTGTGTAAGAGGAAAGCCAGTTCCACCGCTCGGGACTTTGAACATCTGTAAAATCTGGCGACATCGAGAGTGAGGGCGAGGGGACAATACGTTCTACTGAGACAACTGATTGGAAAGCGGTTTGTGTGTGTAAAATAATCTTACCTTTTTTACCCAAATTGTATGCCCATAACTGCAGCATTGATGACCTTTTTAAATTGCTTATTTTTAGATATAGTTTTAAAAAACATGTATTTTTTTTTCTTTTTTTCTTTCTTTTTCTATGTCTAATTTAAGTTACATCTTGGCGAAGTCCATTCTAATATTACTGTTTTCCTGTGTGTGAATACAAAGCATTGACTTACTTTGCAATATTCCTATAGATGGAATGGGGTTTATTTACTAAACAAATCGCATTGTATTGAATAGGAAAAACGAATCGTTGAACTAAGGCAACAATAATGGCTTTGGAAATATTCTCCACCATCAATGTAGCCACATTTGGGCTAGTTGGCTTTTAGTTCTCTATAATATTTGTATCATAAATAAATCGCTAAGTTGACACCTTAAACAGAAAAAAAAACCTACAAAGCAACTGAACTTCTCAAAGATTAGTGACATGTCAGACGTGTTGTGTTTAAAAGGATTTGCCTAAATCTCCCATGTCTGCTTTTTTTCTGGATATACATGTATTCCCTGTTTTTCTTGCTGTTTGATATCCCTGGCTCACTTGAGTTGTTGTTGTTGTTGTTCTTATTAACCAATCCTTTTGGTTCTTAACCTTTTTTTGATACGGGCCCAATTCCTGGGCCTGGCAGTAATATGGAAACCCATTCATCTATTGCAGCAATAACCCACTGACCCATCCTTCGAGTGTAATAGAAACTGAAATACAATCTGAGATTAAACTTCTACAACGATAAGTTGTGCTGCATGCGCATCCTAATGGCAAAATCTAGCTCAGATAATATCAAAGTGAGATATTGCTTCCATCTTGCCCTGACTGTACGTACAGACACTAGAGCTGACCGTGTTCGATAATTTATATCGTTCTAGGTGCATGCCTATACACCATTCCATCATGGGATTCTGTATCCTTTTATAACCTTACATAAAATGTAACTTAGATTTAATTATTTAAACCCAGATTCTACCATTATCAAACACGGGGGGCGTCCATTTATCCTCCCCCAGGTAAGCAGAATTTCTACGTACATTATTTTGTGCCATTTCCTGCAGCACAGGGAAATTATAGTTCCCAGTATTCATTGACTGCCAAAGAGTCACAGCATTTGCATACATAAACATGGATTGTGTACTTATTGCGAAAGCCTGAATCCCTTGTTAGTTCTCAATCTGGCTAATAGTTCTAATTCAGGGCAGCCAAATGAACCTGTCCGCAGGGGACACTCGGAAACACTTACCTTGTCATTACAGACACACAGGTAAGCAGACAGCAAACTGCTTCTGCTGTCAGTCTACACACAGCCATTTAACTCTATGCCCATCATTGGGGGATAATTACTGAACTCCTATCAGTGGTTATTTATTAAGCAAAGAATTTGTTTTTGGGTATAACATGAGCTTATTGTTTTGTTTTTGGCCTGCATGCAGTCCCCCGGTTAGCCCTCAGCAATCCCTGGTTCAGTGAAGAAATCCTACAGAGTATAAAGAGATCTTTACATTTCTACGTGGGACAGAACAAGCAGCGAGGATATATTGTTTTCTGCAAAGATAAGAAAAATAATCTTCATTTTTGTACTTTGTGTCTTGATTGGACTAGAGTTATAAATGTAAAGAGAATACAGAATCCTTATCTCATGTTATAAAATACAATATACATAATAACCAACGTGTTAACCTACCAGGGGTGTCATTTAAATCTTGTAAAAATTGATCATTTTTATTACTTTAACCTCTGGCACCATTAATGAAATCTGTGACTGATAAAGGATTTACGTTGTCTGAATGTAAAATTTATATTACTGTAAACTAAAAATCGTGTAGAATTGAAAAAGAATTCCAAATATCAGACAAAAATAATCAAACTGGAAAGTCTCTGGCTTCCAAAGAATCAAGTCCCATGATGCTCTGCACACAGGGAATCATGGGCAAATGTATACCCAACGCTCAGAGTATACAGTGGTGCTGGTAGCGTGCCATTAACTGGAGTGTCAGACCAGAAGATAACGGTTCCCCCTTGATTAAAATCACTGGACCTCATTAAAAGAATAGGCGGGGGTAATGGTAAATGCAGTTCACCACTCTGCAGTAGTTTCATTCATGCAAAGACATGAGTGATAGCACTTTTTATTTTTCTTGTTATTTTGAAATAGTCTCTTTACATCTGATGAGATTTCGTGAATTTTGCGAGGAAACAAAGGGTCACATTGTGATTCTTTGAGAATGTCTGTCTAAACTTCTGGGTTCAAAAACCAACATTCTTAAAAATCCTAATTCATGCCTGCGTTTTTCTGACAGTTTTAGGATTTAGTGTTATAATCCTTGTTATGAAAGGGTTAAAAGTAGGTGTTAGAGCATCGTTAGTATTTACATTAATTATAACCCTGTGTTTGTTTATACTAAAATAATGAAATGTAACGGAATCAGATCAGTTTACATACTGTCAATCAGTCTGAATCACCTGTTCCCCCCCCCCCCAAGGGGTGGAGGATGAAGATTGTGTTCATCGTTTCTGAATTTATTTTTTTCATATTACATTTAATGTGTAAGTAATTAATATCTAGTATGCAGCGCTTGCACTTTAGTGACTGCATTTTCTCTGCTTTAGTTTTCCTCCGCTGCGTTGAAACAGTTCCTCGTTTATAGTTTAACCCCTTAAGGACACATGACATGTGTGACATGTCATGATTCCCTTTTATTCTAGAAGTTTGGTCCTTAAGGGGTTAATCATTTAAAAAATGATTTTATTGTAAATTCTCTGTTTTGTAAACTATCATCGTCACTGCAGGACTTTGGGAGTAAACATAAGAAATCTCACTTTTTTTTTTTCTTCTGCTGAGCCCTAAGCATCATGGGACATGTAGTTCAGGGGCCTCTTCAGTGCCAGAGTTGGCATTCAGATCCCTGGCTTGCTTTGCAGCTTGTGCAATCGGCACCATTATAAATTAAATCTGTGCGTCTGACGTAGTTTGATTGTTTGTTTTTTCTTTTGTCAATAATGACTGTCATTCGTTAACGCCAGCCCATTATTTATGAACAATCCGAGAACATCCCACTTCCCAGGAAGTCCCAGATATCTGTTTATCAGGTTATAAGTTTTATCTGACGCCTGCCAGTCTCTGATTCGGCTCTCTCAGCCTCCTGGGCTCATGTTCCTCATCCGTTTGTACCTGGGATAAATCTGTGTATTGTACTGCAGTGTAGTCCCATGTGTGCGGCAGGGAATAAGTTAACAGCCAGGGGTGCTTGAGGAAATTAAGGAGCTGCAAAGCAGTCACATGATAAGTGCATCATAGGACTGAGAGGGCGTCCTATTTCTCTTGCTCTCTAAGGCAACCAGTGTTAAAAAGTAGGAGCCACACATTCTCCCCCCTGCAGCCCTGGGTACCGTGCCAGAGAGACCAGACGTGTCTGTTAGGGTAAGCTAGCCAGCTCTTTAAACCACCGACCCCTCCTGCATGTTTTGTAATCGCGTAATTCTTGGATTGAAAAAGGGGGAAAAAAAGTTTTTTGCTTTTATTGTGTTTTTTTTTTTTTTCATTTTATTTATTTATTTTTAATACTTGCGTTCATCGTAAATATTTCTTCTTTCTTCAGTCTACCACCCCTGCTGGGATCAGATTCCGGGAATTTACCGCCCTTCTCTTTGCATTTTTGATCTTCGGGCAGTTCCCCATAATAACTTTGTTTTCAACTTGCTACCCCACAGTTTCTCTTCTGATCGTATCACCTCTTGAACTTTCTGTCCCATTGTCTAATTCGTCTTTCATTTTGTGGGATTTGATCCTCTGTTTAAATGTGATCTTCACCCTGTCACTTTGTGACTAGGCGACAGAAAATTTCTCGTTTCAACAAAACCAGATTGTAAGCTCTGTGGGCAAGGAAGAGTGGTGGCTGTTGTGTTTGTGCTCTGCCACTGGCCTTCAACGTGTCTGTGAATTTAAAGGTAAATAATTATTATTATATTGTTTAAACAATGACTCTTTCAGCCGCCAAATCTAAGGCTTTAGTTACCAACATTTAAATCTTGGATGGAGTGGGCATCTGACTGACCTACTAGGTGTCTGTCTGAGGGGTACAGGAAACCATGATCACTGCTTTAAAAAATAATTTTGCTCTTTTTCTTTATTGTTGTCTTGTAAACATTTTTACAGATGTATTATTTTATTTAAAACATTGCAGCTTCTTTGCCCAGGCTAGATCACATTAGTGGCTGCTATTATCCTTTTAATGTAGAATATTTTGATGTTATTACGATAATAAGTCTAGTGGGTGCAGCTGTCTTGTCTTTCGGCTGTGGTGGTTTGATAACAAGCTGTATTCCTCATTTACTGTAAAGTTGGCAGGTTATATCAGATGTAGTCTGCTATAGAAGCACAATGGCTGCTCCCAGAGATGGTTTGTCTGAATGGGAAATAATTCAATTTCACAGATTCAGTAAGACTTTACATGTGCAACCGTGATTTACCAGAACGTTATCATTTAAATATAACATGTGCTTTTACAGATTACTTCATAATCTCTGTCTTTAAAAAAAAAGAATTTGTATGGCCTGAGAAAGGATATTATAGTCTGACTGATATATAAACCACTAAAATTAGGCAATATGAGGGATTTATCAGTAATGCAGATTCGAGTTTATCTTTGCTGTAATCTAACACATCAATAGTGTCTCGGCTCTACCAGCCCTGTTACTGCCTGGTTTGGTTAACTCAGTAGAGATAAACTAAGAGGCAGCACATGCCCAGAGCACCTGCCTTGCAAAGACTTCTCATTAAGCCCGGCGGTCCTGTTGGGGGCTGACAGTGAGCGGTTACTTACCTTCCTGCAGCTCCTGTCAGCTCCCTTCTCCTCCGTGCAGCTCCTCTGTCAGCTCCCACTGTAAGTCTCGCGAGAACCGGAGCTGCAGGAAGGTAAGTAACCGCTCACTGTCAGCCCCCCCTCCAACACAGCCCATCCACTGGATCACCAGGGAGTGAGAGCCCCCCTGCCTGGCCAGCTAATAAGCAGGGAGGAGGGACGAAAATTCAATTAAATAAATAAAATACAATAAAAAAAATTAAAATAAACGTAAAATATTAAAATAAAATAATAAAATAAAAAACTTAAAATATAAAAAAAAAATGTTATAAAAATGCCCTCCTCCCACCCAGTTCTCTCACACACACACTCATACAAACACACACACACTCTGCATTATACACACACACACACACACACACACTCATACAAACAATCTGCATTCTACACACACACTCATACAAACACACACACTCTGCATTATATACACACAGAGTGTGTGCGTATATAATGCGTGTGTTTGTATGAGTGTGTGTGTAGAATGCAGATTGTTTGTATGAGTGTGTGTGTGTGTATAATGCAGATTGTTTGTATGAGTGTGTGTGTGTGTGTGTGTATATAATTCTAAAAATCACAGAATTTCATAGCCCCAAGTTTTACCCTCTACTTATCCACGAGGCATAGCATATTTGTTGGTAACAAAACTGCCCTCGACATATACATGAGATCGACTTATACACGAGTATATACGGTAATTAAATGCCTGTATGTATTCTTTGGGGGTTTACCTACTAAACAATGGGGATTTTATGTTCTAATAATTGCTTTAAGATGCATATATTAAGTATAGAGCTGAAATACTATCCATCTATTTATTACAATCTCAACCACAGCTTCTTATTTTAACCAGAGTGATTTAGAAAGTCAATCATAGGGCTGAGCGTCACACAGTGGTGTATTACTAGCAAGAGACAGGTTTCTATCCTTTGGGTCCAAGACACACAGAGTAACTCATAATTAGCATCCAAATGGCAAAATAGCCAAGCTTGGACTATAATCGGAGATGGGGAATCTCCATGTCGGCAATTTTATTCTCCGTAATGCCATTGGGATTGCCATTCATTATAATCCGGGGTTCAGTGAATTCAGACAATCTATTATAAGAAGGAATGGATTGTATGACCCAGGCACCTAATGGGGTCCTGTCAGGGTGTACAGGAGGGCAAGGCGTTTGTAAAATTAAAAGGCTTGGCAGATGAGGTGAACGTATTGCGCGTTGGTAAAGCTGTTTAAACAGGTTATTAGACCAGGGTGTAAGTAACCATTATGTTTATCCTAAACATCACTAGGAAGATAAAAGTCTAAAATCCACTAAAAAAATCATTGGTTGGATAGGTCACTTTCAGAATTTTTTTAAAGATAGAATCTGTGACGAGAGTAATCTCGCCACATTGCATTGGAGGAGCTTGGTTGCTCGCCTGCTCTCTTTAGACTATGGACCAGACTTTTAAAATACTTTATTTTTCCTGCAGAAAGGCTTATTTATGCCTTTCTGCCAGGGCGTTCGGTAGATTTTATCTACCGAACAAAATGCCGAAGGCATGACCACCGGGAAGCTGGCATGTGCCTTCAGTTCACCTCCCTTAAGCTAGCGTGTGCCGTCAATTGACCACCCAGTAGCTGCGGTTAACCGCAGCTTAATTGACTGTTACTGGGTGGCCGCGGTTACACTTAGCGGCCGCTAGGTAGCGGTGTTTTGGAGCTCCCCGGACGGCCAGCGGTGCTCAGCCCGGAATTAGTGCACTAAAAGCGGACACTTTTACGTGCAGGCACCGCTGAGCCTCCAGCCTTGCCTGCTTCTATTCGTGGCTATTTAACCGAACACCTGATCATTCGGGACTTTGTTTTATGTGAATGCTTTAACCCAGATAGCACAGCCATGGAGCCTATTCGTGTAATTAAAGACTTTGGTTCCATGGCAATTGAACGGTGTGAATAGGATCTGAGCGCTATTCGGTAGTTATGTGCGCTCAGATCCCAGCTATCTGGGGATATGTGACATATATGGATTTTATGTATTAAATGTAACACTGTATGTTTTAATGTATTTTGCTGCCTTTGTGTCCCCACGTGTATAATGGAGTTTTGCCTCTGTCCTGGGAGATAATTGGATTACTTCCCAATTATCTCCAGGATAGAGGGAGGGAAATTAGGATACATTGTGGGGATGTTTTACTTCTGTGTGTCTGAATGTGATACATGTCTGTCTGTGTTACAGTCTCCCATCTGGTCCCCTAGGGGAGTGTCCACCAGGTGGGAGACCTGTATAAATACTGGGCAGTAGAGATGTCGCGAACCGTCCGCGAACTTCCCGCGAACTCCGGTCAGCTGACACATCCCTGCCGATCTCCGGCAGACCCTCCCTCCCAGACCCTCCCACCTCCTGGACAGCATCCATGTTGAAGCTGCCTTCAACATGGAGGCTGTCCAGGAAGTAGGAGGGTCTGGGAGGGAGGGTCTGCTGGAGATTGGCCGGGATGTGTCAGCTGACCGGAGTTTGCCGCGAACGGTTCGTGGTGAACCGTTCGCGGGAAGTTTGCGGACGGTTTGCGACATCTCTACTGGGCAGGTAGCCCTCAATAAACCAGACCACTGCTTGAACCTCAACACGGAGCTCTGTCTCGTCTTTGGGGGGATTTACTGTATGCTGTTAGAGACTGATTTGCTAGGAGTGTAAGCCGCTTGGGTGCTTTTCCTGTTCGTCTGCTAGCAGCTATTCGTGAGGTTCCAGTTCTGGAGTTTGGAGCATTCCCTTGTATGCAGTTCGGGAGTTTGGAGCATTCCCTTGTATGCAGTTCGGGAGTGTGGTGTTCTGCAGTAGCTGTGCCTGTGTCTCTGGTAGGGAAGATCTACTAAACGGCGATTTAACCCTTTTTTTTTTTTTTTTTTATGCCTGGGGGTGCTGTTACAGAATCTTAATGAAATGCTGATCTTGATTGCGTCAGAATTTTACCTTAATCCAAAGATACCATTAGACGAAGTAGGGACTGCTTTGTATTATGGATAAGCCTGATGTTGAGAAAAGGTGTAGCACTGCTGTCAGTTTGTCCAATCCCAGCAGTCGTCACAATTGACCGATGTAGGATTCACAAATGGAGGACACTACACTCACATTCAGGAATCCAGGTGCTGATCAGGGCCAGGGTTGGCAAAGCGCAGTTTAGTAGATAAAATAAATTAAAAATTAGGGCCAGACACTTAGGATTGCTGCAGAAAGGCAGGTCTATTGGAACAAAAAGGGCAACGTTTCGGCCTACACATCAGGAAACGTTGCACTTTTTTTTTTTTAACTTTCTGCAATAATTCGGAGTACCTGCCTGGCCCTAATTTATTTAAGCTGTGGGATTCAGGCATCGATATATGGAGACAGCTCTGGAAATCCTCCATATAGCATGCGCAATAGTACAGCACGGACACGGCTCCTGGCAAATAAAGTACCAGGTGTTAAAAAAGACATTCAAAAACATATTAGCGGTGACTGTGAGGAACAGATTCCGAGTAACTGGGCCCACATTGGATCTGTCACTTTTGGGGATCTTTGCAAAGTTTGTGAACACCCCTGAAAATGACAGATCCACTTTAAAACGTGTTTTGTTGCATACAGATAATGTCCATTACAATGTATTGTATAAATATTTGTGATGAACCGAAATGAAAATTCAGGATGCCCTTGGCCGAAAACCAAATGACTTTTTCTCAAAATGATTTTAAAATAGTTTTTTCTATAATTTTTTTAATATTGGACTTTTTAATTGTCAGCAACTTACAGTTAATTTTACATTTTAGGCCATAATAACTAAACTAGTCAAGAAAACCACACATTTTCAGTTTGGCTAATTTAGCCTAAAATAAGAAAATCAGTTTAATTTCACCTCCTTATAATTGACAGCTAAGTAATAACCCTGGATTTATTAGTAGGTCAAAGAGGTAGCTCCCATGATGCTCTGTGAGCCTAAAGGGTGAGAAAGCATGATGGGAGTTGCAGTTCTCCAGCGCCTGTCTCTGCAGGATCTACATATGCTGTCCAGGTTCTGCCCTCTTACCCCCACTGCTGCTCTCCTTCTCCAGGCCAGCAGGGGGCAGGCTGCCGTCTCCTCCATAGGTGTTTTCTCCCCCTAGTGGAGGTTGCGGCTGCCGGGGGTTTGTAGTTTTTACAAGCTCTTTTTAGATATAAGTCCAATATAAAAATGCATAATTAAATGCCTGCATGCATTCTTTGGGGGTTTACCTACTAAACAATGGGAATTTTATGTTCTAATAATTGCTTTAAGATGCATATATTAAGTATAGAGCTGAAATACTATCCATCTATCTATTACAATCTCAACCACAGCTTCTTATTTTAACCAGAGTCTCCTCCATAGACAGGTGTTTTCTCCCCCCAGTGGAGGTTGCGGCTGCCGGGGGGTTTTGTCTGGTGGGGTGGTCACCCAGTGCTGGGACAGGTCCCCCGAGAAGCTGCATGACTATGCCAGGAAGCCGAGCTATTAGTCCTCCCCTCTGCCCGTACTGTAGGCGGCTCCCCTGTACCTGCGATGCTGCATGCTTTCCAGAACAGCTTCACGGCTCCCGCGTCACATGACCGCCTGCTTTCCGCAACACCTCCCAGAAAGAGCGTTGTGATACAGGGGTTACAAACACATTCGAACGCGGCTCATGGCTTGTCCTGTACCAGTTCTACTTCCGTGCGCCATGTTTGACTGCCGGTCAGATAAGTAGTTTATATAATATATACCTGAGGGGGTGGGGGTAATTTTCGGCACATTTTGCCCATTTTCGGACGAAAATTTCTGCAGATGAAATTTCGGTGCATCCCTAATAAATATATCAAGAACACATCTGACAAAACATCTGTACACATTATAGGTAACTGGGCAGGAGAGCACAGCCTCTAGCTACCATCTCTGTGAATGTATGAAATCATGAAATAGTTTATAAGCTACCCAATAAAACACCTGTATGGGAAACCGTACAGCGCAAACACCACAATCACTTTGTGTTAATAAAATTAGTTAGGGACATTTTGCAATTACCGCAATTACTAGCGGCTTCCGACTCAAATAGGTTTAGTAACTCACTGGGGGTCTGTTAATTCTCCCCTCTCCGCATAGTAGGCTGCTGGGATTGCACTTTAATTGGTTTGACTGTTATATCTTGCTCTCTTTACCATTGTTCACGTTATTGCACATTCTATAATATTACAAAAATAGATTTTAATAACGGAATCTGTTGTACATCCAGTGCCAGCATGCAAAGTATGCCAATGCTGGGCACCTGGTGTGTGTCCAACGCTAGCTGGATTTATGAGACTACAGGAGATTTAGTGCTTTGTCACAGAAGTATAGGACTGGTGCGCATGTGCCAAGGTTTGCAATATGAGAACCGTTTCATGACAAAAGTCAGCAGTCTTGGTCATTTGAGCGAGGGCTGATCGGGCTGTAGTGAGGAGTTTCTCTCACACTGGATTATGGGTACATATTAAGGGTGATATTGTTATTATTTCTATTTTTTAAGGGAGAAGTTATAAAGGAACGCAGTGGGCTTAAAAAATAAAGAGTGGCGTATTTATTTAAGCTGATGTTTAGACATCATTCCCCATTAATTAGCCGTGAGCAATCCAATTTCCTTCCATGTTGTGTGCTTGGATCGCCAATAATTACACAGGCCCCGGGCTGCGCAGGACCTTTCTGTTCCCTAATCAGATTGAATAAATTGGCTAAAAGCGCTGTACCTGCCTGTTAGGGTGTTTATCTGCAGCCTGGCAGGTCATAATGGACAGATGGTTATTGAATTACGACAGGTACCTGGCTCTAGTTCCCATGTCCTGCTGGACAGAATGCCCCAGCCTTGCCAACTTAGTTCAGTAGGGTCAGTGTGGCAGGTAATTACGCTATATCTTTTATCACGCAGAGACTTTCCATTATGTTCTCCCCATAAAATCCTACTACAGAGAGAGGGCTAACCCTTTCTTGGCTGGAGGGATAAGTATTTAGTACTATTTCATTTGATCTATTCCCACATATATGACATGTTATATTTATGGGATTGATGAATAGGTGTGCGATGCTGAGCAGACCCAGTACAGTGCTTGGCTGGCATTGTCCCCTCATTCATTCATCCTTTCATTGGCAGAAAAACAGCAGCAATATATGGTAGGAACCAATGGAAATGTGAGAAAGTGATTGAGATGGGCGTATTTTACACAGTATTCTGGAAGAGTTGTGAAAATACAATATTTCTGGGGTGGGCGGGCAGGATTTGATATATATTGGTATATACATATCTGCCTCTTTTTCCCAGACACACATATCAAATGCCAGGCTGCTTTAAAGTCAGGCCTGACACTATACTTTAAATGGAATAAAACAGGCCTGGTTTCTTCATGAGTCAATCATGAGTTTATCGAAATATACATTTTTACCCTTTCTGCAGATACATGATTCTGTTCTTTCTTTAGATTCTAAAAGGACCATTTTGTCTGTTCCTCCATTGCCAAGATGGATCACAGTCACCACGGGGCCATGGATAACATGGACATGATGTCGACATCTGATCCACACGCCGGACACGTTCACCCAACCACGGCAGGACACGACCACGGAGGCGAAAGTGGCGGTGGCATGCATATGATGGTGAGTTCCTACTTTTTGGGGGGAAGAAAACACCAGTGTTTACATTATCCCAGACATTTCTCAACACAATCTTCTGGCCTGAATAAATCGTTTTTTAAAGGGGAAATGTCACTTCTCTGTTACGGCATTGAATAACACATTGAAAATAACTTGTGTTAACCTTTTTTTAATGTGATGCCCTGCAGTTTTTCTTTTAAATATATATTAAAGGGGTACTGTAGGGACACTGCAACCAGACCACTTCATTGAGATGAAGTGGTCTGGTTGCCTGTGTGTTGAGTCCCTTTAATGAAGTGGATTGGGTGCACAGATATTTTCTGCCATTTTGGGGGGGTGCGGCCTCTAAGACCTATGAATTCTTCTAAAAAATTTTTTACAGTACAAGAGCTAGACTAAGCCTGTATTACTCAATTAGAATGTTATTCTATGTTGCCTAAAATGAGCTAATTAGATATACCAGCAATGTTACCTTCAGCCAGGAGTCAGAATTAGCTGATAGACCTATGACTGTTTATTATTTTAATCATCCTTAAACATAAAAATTGTGCTAGTTTTCTCATGTACCTCTATGTTTAAATGTCTATATAACGTGTTGGAGGATTGCCTTTGGGGTACCTCACAACTGTCTGTTATGAGCTTATGCACTACAAAAATAAAGAATAAAAAAAAAAAAAATTTTTTACAGCACATTGTATTTACTGTGGAGGTTTTTATGTCCTGTTGTGTTTATTTAACTTTAATCACACATAGGAGGCTGCTGCTGGCTGTAAAATAGAACGCATGCAAATATAATGTTTTTTTTTTTTTCCCCGATTTATTTTTATGGTGCCGAATATGCCCTTAAAGGACCACTCTAGGCACCCAGACCACTTCAGCTTAATGAAGTGGTCTGGGTGCTTGGTCCAGCTAGGGTTAACCCATTTTTTCATAAACATAGCAGTTTCAGAGAAACTGCTATGTTTATGAATGGGTTAAGCCTTCCCCTAATCCTCTAGTGGCTGTCTCATTGACAGCCACTAGAGGCGCTTGCGTGCTTCTCACTGTGATTTTCACAGTGAGAGCACGCAAGCGTCCATAGGAAAGCATTATGAATGCTTTCCTATGTGACCGGCTGAATGCGCGCGCAGCTTTTGCCGCGCGTGCGCATTCAGCCCAGGAGGAGGAACGGAGGAGGAGAGCTCCCCGCCCAGCGCTAGAAAAAGGGAAGTTTTCCAGAGCCGGGCGGGAGGGGGTCCCTGAGGGTGGGGGCACCCTCAGGGCACTATAGTGCCAGGAAAACGAGTATGTTTTCCTGGCACTATAGTGGTCCTTTAACATGTAGCTGCTGACATCACAATCCATTTCAGACAAGGCACACATTCAAAATGTGGAAGAGAAATATACATAGTTGCATTTCTCCTCCTCTCTTTATGCTTTCTCTATGCTGACTGCCAGGTGCAAAGGACAGAGTTTATAGGGAACTAAGATGGAGGCACCCAATTGTAAGACAGAGATAAATATAGTGATTTATACATTACATTCTAAATATTCCAATTCCTGGCAAATAATGCTTCCCCTTTAAATATACAGTTTCATGCTGGAACTTTAATTGTGCTGGAAAACACGACCTGTGTCTTTCTTCCTTCTGTGATCAGGTTAATCCCTGGTGACGGTCTCTGTAGATACAGTGTATTTCCAATCCTCCCAATTACTGAAATCAAGCTGCAAAACTAGCAGAAATTTATAGCATAACCTAAAGGTTCCCCTCCTCTGTGGGTGTATCTTGCTTCTTATATGTCTGCATGTCTCTGTATATATCTGTGTTTTCCTCTCTCCTAGTGTGGCTATCTATGTGTGTGTTTTACTGTCACTCTCTCCCAGCATGGCTGTCTCTGAGTATCTGTGTTTTCCTCTCTCCCAGTGTGGCTATCTCTCAGTGTCTGTGTTTTCCGCTCTCCCAGTGTGGCTGTCTCTGTGTTTTACTGTCACTCTCTCCCAGCATGGCTGTCTCTCAGAGCTGTTCAGCAGATCTGGTTGAAGGAAGGACAGGTAACCGGTGATGGGATGATGCATATATCAATAATGAATGCTTGTAATACAGTGCTCACAACTTTGTTTTGTTTGTTCCAGCACATGACGTTTTACTTCGGCTACACGAACGTTGAGTTGCTTTTCTCCGGTCTGGTGATAAATTCAGGGGGAGGTGAGTGGCCCTCTTGTACTGTCTGAGTCTGATAACGCTTGCAGTGACTCTGCAGAAATGTCTACCACTTAGTGATTAACCTGGACACTGACCATGTTTGCATCCTATATACTGCCTGAGCATCATGGGAAATGCAGTCCATGCACATATTTAGTGCCAGGTTTAGCAATCATTGGCCTAGGGATATACCACGTATAGCAGAAACACCTTAGTGGGAAAAGTAGAAAAAAGGGTAAAAAAGTACTTTTACCCTGGTAAGGTATTGCATGTAGAGTAGGACTCCTCCAAGCCCTCAATCACAGAATACAAAGTACCAAATAACAGGTAACTACAATGCAAAAAGAGAAAAACATAGGGCAATATTGCCATAGCTAAAACAATATAAAAATGGGTAGAATGCACACTAACAAACCCCAATTTGATCGAAGGCATATCAAATAATATGTAGAGTATCCTCGTGTTCAGATTACAGCATGTGGGAGAGAAGGAATTGAGAAATAATCGTGCAGCGTTTCTAAAAACGGTATAAGTCTTTAATAAATATTGCACTTGCAAGATAAAGGTATTAGATAAGCACATCACAAAATTACATCTCGATAGCAGCACACAGGAACACCTTCAGATGTTATGTACACTGATGGGAACCTCAAGCAGCATTAAAAATATTAAATAAAATAATGGAGTGAAAGAAACTCTTCGTACTAGGAAACAAGCCCTACGCGTTTTGTACAGAGAACTGAACTTCTTCAGGGGAAAAACAATCAGAAACCAGTCTCCCAGTTAAGCAGCTGATCGGTGTAAGTCCACAAAACATTTAAATAGTTACCATTTCCCGCCCACCTATCCGAACAGAGCCCTTACAGGTGCGTTCAATAGTGTCCTGATTCTCAATTCCAAGCCTCATTCACATGTTCACTTTGCGTTCCATGATCGGGAATGCGTTCCACACGTAACCCGGAAGTAAAAGTCCGACCAGAAAGGTTTACAACATAATAGAGAATATAAAATTGATACAATGTGGTCTTCAAATTGATACAAAGTGATAGCATATTGTGCACCCATAGATGGTATATTAGAATTAAAAACTCATGCACCCAACTTCACTGAGAGAGAGAGACACACAGACAAAAAGTCTGTATACAAGTATTGATAATTGGGGTAATAGTCACATTAGGAAAATACAATTTTAGTTCCCAAGTAGACTTAAAATAAATGATTATGTAGTTAAAACATTCTAAAAGTAACAGTCCCAATGAATTGAAAAAAATGTGAATTAATATGAGAAATAAGGGAAAGAAAGTGAGAAAAAAAAAAAGTAAAGTGTCATACGAAAAAAGAAAAAAATATTTAAAAAATGAATATAAAAAATAAATATGATTACAAAAAACAGACCAAATCAAAATCTACATTGAGGCCCCTAGGTTGCAGAGTCTGCAACCTATGGATCCAGAAACCCTCTCTCTGTCTCAGTTTCATCATCAAATCTCCACCTCTGTAGTCTAGAAAAACCTGTTCTATAGCGATACATCTTAAAGTACTCATGTTGAATTTAGGGCATTTTGAACAATGTACAGGAACAGAGTGGGTCTGCAGCCCTTTCCTAATGTTATTCTTATGTTCTAAGATTCTAGTTTTTACTTTTCTACTTGTCCTTCCAACATATTGCATGCCGCAACCACACTCCAGTAGGTAAACAACATGAGTAGAAGAACAAGTAATAAAATTTTAAATATCTCCTTAGTTTGATTACTTTGGAATTTTTTAACAGCATTATATGTGTGGTTACAGCCGCCACAAGGAAAAAGGTAGAGTCTCGTATAGTAAAAAGTGCTAGGTGCCAGAATATTTTTAAAATTAGTTCCTTTCCTAAAAATCACTTTTGGATTATGGGGTAATTGGTGTCTTAAAAAGTAATCTTCCAAAAGTATCCCCCAATGTCTCCTAATAATCCATTGAACTTTAAACGCTTTAGAGTAAAACGAGTATTAAACGCGAATTCATAACCAGAATTCACAGAAGAACCTTTCTTTTTGTCTAAAAGTAACTCATTTCTATTCAAATTGCCAACTCTTCTTATTTCGGCATCAAGGAGGTCCTCCGGGTAGCCCTTATCTAAAAAGCGTGCCTTGAGAATATTGGCCTGTGTATAAAACGAAGGGCAATCACTACAGTTCCGGCGGATTCTAATAAACTGGTACCCATAAAGTGGTAACTATATTTAAATGTTTTGTGGACTTACACCGATCAGCTGCTTAACTGGGAGACTGGTTTCTGATTGTTTTTCCCCTGAAGAAGTTCAGTTCTCTGAACGAAACGCGTAGGGCTTGTTTCCTAGTGTTAAGAGTTTCTTTCACTCCATTTTTTTATCTTTTATTTTAATTATTTTTGATGCTGCTTGAGGTTCCCAATTGGCCTAGGGATACCATAAAGCTTATACCATACAAATGGGGCTATCGGGGTCGGCCAACCAGCATGGCATTAAACTGCAGTAGGGACTTAACACTCTGCATTATGATGTCATAGAATGATGTCATTGATCAGATCTGAGTGTTAGAGGATGTTGCAAAATGAAGGACGTGTTGTATAGTTATTAGAATGAATCTTTTTATAGAATATGCGTTGTATTTACACATGCTTGTTAAAAGCTCTATTTGTGATTTGTTTTACTATACTACAACGGTTTAATTCTCCCCTAATTATTATTTTTAGTTGGTTAGAACTGCAGACCTTTTAGCGTTGTGCTTACACTGTGATTTTGCATGTTGTGTATTGTAGTATTTACGTATGTCTTTTCAGAGATGGCGGGTGCCTTTGTGGCAGTGTTTCTGCTGGCAGTATTGTATGAAGGACTGAAGATTGCTCGGGAAAGCTTGCTACGGAAGTCACAAGTCAGCATTCGCTATAACTCCATGCCAGTACCGGGGCCTAACGGAACCACTCTGATGGAGACACACAAAACCGTGGGGTAAGAACGGTCAATGAGCCACCCTGGGGGATAGCACGATATTCCTCTAACTGCTCATAGTCTGTGGGGTTTATTAATTAAACAGAGACTTGTGAATAATCATTGGAAAAAACAAATAATTTACATTTTAGGCTTAAATAGTTTAGTTAGAGAATGTTCCAGATTAAAAATCCAAATCTGGTTACATTTCATGTGGCTTAAAATGTGTAATCCTTTGTTACTAGCCAGGTATTACAAGTTAAAAGTTTTAGTCTGGTTCTGACAGCTGATTGCTGTATATCAGAGCCAAGCACTTGTTCTCTTTGCCTACTTTTGGACAGAGCCAGCCTTTTACACCCACTGCCTTATTTACTGAGGACAACCCTCTAACCTTGCTGAAGGGATTACTAGAGCGAATGAGAAAGATGTTCCCAGGTGTTGAAATGAGTTGAGATTGGAACGGTGTTAAGAGCGAATAAATTTTTCATGAAATGTCCTGTCTGTGCCTTTTCAGGATAATGACAGATTGACATACACAGAACCACAATCACATATACAAATTTCCTCCATAATAAATACTTTGTCATGCTAAAATTTTAATTTATATATCTCTGGGTATATAGATTGAGCAGTGCTGTAGCATTTACTTGGGTTAAGGAGCCATTTACTGTCCCATGTCTGGAAATCACACCTTCTCTTCAATGTAGCTGGAGACGGGGTTGCAAGATCGGTTTTAAGTCATGTTTTCTGTCCCCTCCCCAGGCAGCAGATGATTAGTTTGCCGCACATCCTGCAGACCTTCCTTCATATAATCCAGGTGGTGGTCAGCTATTTCCTGATGTTGGTCTTCATGACGTACAACGCGTATCTGTGTATTGCGGTGGCAGCTGGCGCCGGCACAGGTTACTTCCTGTTTAGCTGGAAGAAGGCAGTGGTGGTGGATATAACGGAACACTGCCATTAACGATGAATCTCCTTGGCATCTCTTGCCTCTTCCTGGCCTCACGACATGGATAAAGTTTTTTTTGTTTAGCATCTCCCAAAGAGGCGCGTGTAACTAGGATAAACCTCCATCAGTGCCTTTTCTAAATGTGGCCACTGGGTCTAGAATTAACACTTAGACTCGAATGCTCTCATAGGTTTTCTGCAGTGCCAGCCAAGTGTGATGGCATCCAGCATTGCAAATGTTGGATCTTCACCGGATCTGTGTTGGCCAAGCCTTTTTTTTTCAGTAAGTGGCATCTGTAGGAAGCCCTGTTCCACCATTCCTATGGAATGGGAGATATTTACAACCTGACACCAAAATAAGAAAAGAGAAACCCACAATTTGTTCCCACGTCTAGTGGGACCAACAACCAATTTGTGACCTGTATTACTCATGTACCCACTTAGAAGAAGCAGTGACATCCAAGAGACAGCAGACATGGCCTCTGGAAATGCTGTACCCGCACTGCAATGTGGGAGCTGGTTTCTGTGAAATCTCTGTGGATCTCACTGAACTCTAAATCCATCTTATCAAGCCAGCTTTATTTTTACTTGGCTAAAGCCAGTTCTTCACAAATACCCTTTGTCCAATGTCCTGCATATTTCTGTCCTTGCTGTTCAGAGTTTTACCTTCCTAACTTAACTCACAGACAATTCAGGTTAATCCTCAATAGAATTTCTAATTCTCTATGTAATATTTTATTTTAATCCCTTTCAGTGTTTTGATAAACTTAAATTTCTTCGAAATTGATTTTCTAATTGCAAATCTTCATTCTGGAACTTTAAAGAATTTAATCTTCCAGGTTTTATGAAATTACGGCCATTAAGTGACTCCTAAGTGTCATGAAATCAAAGCGTGCCATGCAAGATACTGAAGTTGTTAACATAGTAATCCTTTTATGTTGCAGAGACGCTGGCAGATGCTCATTTAGGGTGCAGAAATCTGCAGTACGATGTTCCATTTTTTTATTTTTTTTTAAAGTTTCTGTTATGTATTTTTAGTAAAATAATGTGAAGATCTTATGAAGTCTGATTTGCATAGATAAAACCTGAAGGGAAAGTGTAAAATCAAACATTTTAATAAAGTAAAACTGCAGTAACTGTCTCTGTATTTACTGGGAATGTCGAGGACACCTAGTAGTAGTTACTTGTGTTACAGGTGAACAAATACATTTAGAAGTCAAACTGGAAGACTTTAATATGCTAGTAGAGAATGATAGCATATTAAAGATGAAGATGGTAACTATATAAACATACTAGGATTGCTTCTGTCCTGAATAAGCACAGAACCCATATGCTGATTCACTAAAGAGACCCTCCAGGCTGGCTAATGGCGCTGCCGCAGTTACATCTCCTGCAGCAAAGTGCATTTTCTGTGTATATGGAGTATTTCACAACTTTGTTACCCTTTAAAAACCATGATCAATACAAAATCACTGAAATGGGCTTGGTTCTTGGAGTAACCCATTAATGCTCTGATAACAACGTTTACATTTAGACAGTTATACTGGACAGTGTTTTATTTTTATTTATTTTTTACAATTAATACAAACTGAAAGGCAGTGTGTTTTACATTAAACTATGATCCTGTTAAGAAATATTGGCTTGAACAGACTTGAAACAGGCTGCCTCTGATTGGATTTAAAAAGGCACTCAGTGCAATTAACCTTTAAGCAATGAGATAAATGCTATGTTGGTGCAGATTGTGAGCCCTCAGGATACACAAAGCAATGAGCTGTTCTCAGAATCATCTTGTCTGTGTGATAGCAGAAACATGTACTGGTTTCCAGTTTGAGTTGGAGCAACACAGCCTGCAATGCCACAATAGCATTTATTCACCTTGGCTATTTTACATTGCGGACTCTTGGATAAAAATAATGCAGGCAGGGTAATGTTAAATATTTAAAATATTAATATGCGTGACCTTAATTACTGTAAAAACTTGAAAGTGTTCTTCAGGAAGCTCTGATACATAGTTGAAAGTAGACAAGATTGTGTTGTCCCCTATTCTATGTTTTTCAGCCTTTGTATTATGCCATTAACAACTCCCTCCAGTCTCAGCCAGAGTCTCACTGAGCATGAAAGCTACTGCTGCCTGTGTGACATACACAGGGAAAAACTGTGAAGCTTACCTGCTGTATCTTGGTTCTATATCTGGGGAACAAAAGATTTTTTTTATATAGACTGCAGGAGGTGCATCTATACCATGCACTACATATGGATTATATCCAAATAATTTAAAGGGATGCTATAGTCACCAGAACAACTACAACTTATTGTATTTGTTCTGGTGAGTAGAACCATTACCTTCAGGCTTTTTGCTGTAAACACGGTCTTTACATTACAGCCTAGTGATAACTTCACTGACCACTCCTCAGATGTCAGGAGATCCTTTCTGGGTCATGACTGCCTAAAATGTATCCAAACATTCAGTATCTCCTCCCTCTGCATGCAGACACTGAACTTTCCTCAGAGATTCATTGATTCAATGTATCTGAGAAGATGCTGATTGGCCAGGGCTGTGTTTGAATTGTGCTGCTTCTGCCCCTGATCTGCTTCTTTGTCAGTCTCAGCCAATCCTATGGGGAAGCATTGTGATTAGATCAGGCCACCACTTCTGCTAATGTCAGCAGGCAGGTCAAAAGGAAACAGTGATAACGCCAGCAGCTTCAGGCTTGAATACAAGTAAGATTTACTTTATTTAGGGAGGCACGAGGGGGACCAGAGGGGCTAGATGGTGGTTTTAATACAGGTTTGTGTTCCTGACCATATAGTGCTCCTTTAATGTAAAGGTTACACAATTTCTAAAAGACTTGGTCACTTTAACCTAGTACAAGAGAAGATATAGCAAGTGATAACCTCTCCTAGCTTTCTCAAGTGGCTCATTGCAAGCTCTCAGTGACGTGGCTTTCTATCCTTTGGCCCATCTACTACTCAGCTCGTAGAGAATTTTGGGTAATGTCATCCACACTAAATGCTAGTCATTACTAGATAACAGCACCTTTAACCTGGCTGTGTCTCAAACTTGTTCTACACATCCCTTATAAACAACAAAGGTTCAATGACAGCAGCAAAACAATGGCTGAACTGCTGTGAGCTGTGTTGGTTAAGAACACTGGAAAAACAGCAAATGCCTGTAATGAACAATGAATGATGCAAAGGCCTTGATTTCAGGACCCAGCATATAATAAGGTTTCTCCTTTCCAGCCTCCAGGGTACTACTTTATACCAAACTCTCCACGCAGCCCCAAACAAATAAGATATCGCCAATCATCTATAGAATATAGTTAAATATTCCTGTGCCAGGGGAAAATATACTGGAACAGATTTGAACTATATATTAAACTAGGAAAAGTTTCAGAATTAATTTTTAAAAAAAAATGAATTTAATATATAATATACAAAAACAGGTTACAAAGTTAGTTCACACCAAAAAAAAGTAAAGTGCTTTCATGGACCCAAAGTATGTTTTCGAGGATGTGACCCTCCTGTTAAAACTCAAAGTTCCCAAACTGGGTGGCATGGCTGTTCGGTTTCGGCTGAGGTTTGTACCCGATCCTATCATGAATGGTTTGTTCTCGGCTCTTGGGGTCCGTGCTAAGCGACACTGCCGCCTCTGTTTCACTGGCAGATAAGTCCACCTCTTCGCGCTGTTTTTTCCGGCCCTGCAGAATGGTTGGAATATCAGTAATGCTGGACAGCTGGATCTTAAACTGTGCTCAAAGGAACTATAGACATACATACAAACTTCTATTCATAATGCTATAGTCACATGAAAATACTTTCAAATAAGATTTAAAAAAGGAATTTTTACTTCTTGTTTTTCCCCAGGACCGAGGCTCTCAGTGTTGCTACTACTGTTCTGCCTCGCAGAACATCATCGTAGATGTGTAGCTGAAGACCTAGGCAATTAACCAATGCACCTCATAGGAAAGCACTGAATGGAATGCTGAGTTCAGCATTTGGTCATATGACTTTTACATGGCTAGTGCACAAGAAGGTCCCTCTAGTGGTTGTAATGAAGACCATCATTAGAGGTGTGTGTTGAACCCTGCAATGGAATCACTGTTTAATCTAATTAATATTGCAGGTTACGGCACCCAGTCCATTTCATTGGGATGAAGGGTATGTGTGCATTTATCGAACACTCCAACGTTAAACAATCTACAGCTTTATTATTTGGAGTGTTCCATTAACCATGTAGATTATCAGGCACCTCCACATGCAACAAAATAACGCTGATAACTAAGCTATTACTCCAGCAGCAAGTCCCCCACCTGTCAGATGAAACTGGCACATGCGTGACAATCAAAGGCGGTAATTGCCCAAGAGAATGGCTCATAGGGAAGTACTGAGTCTCACAGTCAGGAGGGCTTCCTTATCCACTTCAACGACTGAACCAGGAAGCACGAACATTATAGTCAATAAAACTGAATTATATGCATTGTTAATGTCTGATTAATGAAGAGAAATCCTAACACTCCTCAAAGTCCGATCACATTCGTAAAAGCCTGTGAGCTATGTATATATCTTATTATCTGAGCACAGACACCACACCGGCAAAGTCAAGGACACCTACTGCTGGCCATTTCACCAGATGCAGCTCACCTCCAGGTCTTTCCTGATACTCTCAAACTCCTCCAAATCATCCAGTTTCAGCTCCAGACGGGTGGGTTTCCTGCGCAGCATCTTATGGCCTCAGAGTGTAAGCTGTTGAGTCAAGGAATAACTTAAGGCTGTGACATACAATATGTATCCCCCTGATCTGATGTGGACCCCAA